>JAPFSE010000513.1:0-37267 GCA_030777785.1 Beauveria caledonica | reverse complement strand
ATTGAGTTTGATGATCGGGACTACCCAAAGATTGAAGCACCAGGCTATGCCTACACTTGGAGATTAGAAAAGCTTCTGTTGACCACTAGGAGAGAGTCCACACCGGAGAGATAAAATAGAGATATGATAGTAACCCACTCGAGGGCTGGAAGGATCGATTGAAGGCTTTCCAGGATAGCCATCTCTGCATTGATCGCGTAGTTTGGTTTGCTCTGAAAGTAATGGAATTTCTTCTGCTCTGAAAGTAAATGGAACACGCAGCAAGTTTTTGTACTGAGAATTTCGGCATATATGCCGCTAGGACGGACGAATCGCACCGAAATAGAGCGACGTATACGACGGCACCAAGAGTAAGGCCACCATCTATGGGGGGAAAAAAAAATTCCCAAGTCACGAAAAAAAAGGAAGAATTTACAAGCATGGAAATCTTGACTATGAACCTATTTGGACAGTCTACTCGCGAGGTTCCATCTTGCAATACGCCGGAGGCAGAGCAAACTTGTCCTCTGAATCTAATTCAGCGCCCATATCCTGTCTCTGTGCAGCATGAGGATCGGCCTTGCCATTTACATCACAGCTGGTCCATTTATAAGTAGCCAAAGCGTGAGCAATCAAAATGTTCTGCTGCAACTTGCCCCAGCGTTTGCCGGCACATGGATGCATACCCAAGCCCCAGCCAAAAACTGACAAGAAATGTTAGAAACCCAAATCAAACCAATCAGCTTGCATCAGACTTACATCCGTATGGCTCCTTTTCAAATTCTCGACGTCCCTCTGCAAAACGCATAGGATCGAACTTGCGCGGATTGGGGAAGAGCTTGGGGTCAAAGTTGAGTTCGGTTGAATTCCAGACACCATAGGCACCTGCAGGAATGACCTCATCGGATCCTGGGATGAGAATAGCCTCAGACGACGTATTCAATCTTCCAACACCGAAGGATGTCCACACCCGGATAATTTCATAGATGCACAGGTCGAGCATTGGGAATGATGTCTCCCATGCTTTGAGAGGGACATATTTCAATTGCTCCACTAGAGGCAGCGATTTGTTGGTACAATGCTCTTTGGCGACAGCATGGACCTCTTGATAGACCTTTTCTTGCCATTCGGGATGCACGGCCATGGTATTGATGAGCTGAGGGAAAATAATGTGCGCATTAGTTGTCGTAATGAAAGTGCCGCTCGCGCAAAATTCAGTAATGAACTCTTCCGGATCTCCATTATCCATCATTGTTTGAAGTGCATCGTCCTTGTACTTGGAGCCGTATTTCTTGCGCTGAGCCAGGAGCTTTTGCACTGTCTGGCGGAGTCCGCGACGCGCAAGGCGCCGGCGAATCATACTCGGTTCGAGAATCCAATGTCGGAAGGCGTAGAAAGGGCTGTAAGAATGCAAAATGACTTCAAGATGATCGGCCGTCTTGTCGAATAGCTGCTTGTCAGCTGCAAAATCGTCGGCGAAAAAGAGTCGGGTGCTTTGTTTAAACACGGTTCTCCAGAGGTCTGGTGCGTTGACAACTCCATTTGGGCTCTCTGGTAATAATGCCTGAAAATCCAAGCGTGCATCTTCCAGCAAGCCAGGGAGAACCCTTTCGATTCGAGCTGTTTTCAAAAGGCCGAGCAAGGTGCGTAGAAAATGCGTATTGTTGCGAGCTCTTTCTCCAGTCTGCTGGAAGATGTCGTGTATTGGAGGCCAAAAGTGCATTCCAAACGCCAGCAAGCTTTGAGCCGCGACAAAGTCAAGACTGGGATGATCCAAGAGCATTTTACGCGCGGCAAGGCCGGAAATACCGACGATATGAATCTTTCCCTGCCAGAAGCTAAAGTTTCCAGTTGTGGTTTGTTTAAGAGCATCTTTCCAAAAGGACCTGATTACACGGTTATCATCAAGAGCGTCTGTAAAGAAGGAGCGAGTTTGTTACCATTGGCGTGTGACAAACCCTATTGAACCGAGAATTGGAATCGTGTCGGAAATGAAAGCTGGGGATTTGGGGTGTACTTTGGGCCTGTAGGCTTCATAGCACACAAAAGTCACAAATGCAACTAGCACTGTCGTAATGCCGACAGTTGTGCGAGATTGAAAATACGTGACAATTGGGTGGTCAAGATCCAGATTTGGATATGGGGCCCTTGATAGGAGGTCCATTTTGGCGGTCAAGATTAAGGACAATTGTTTCTCTCACTGGTGTCTTGAGTTGAATTTGAATGGTAATAAATGCTCATGAAGTAGGGTATTGATACTTTCCGCAAGGCCGGTATAATTCTAGGTGTTCGGTGCTTTTCCGGTACTTGCCCGATTCATATACCGGCACGTTTGAGCGGTGTATATAGATATAGGCCGATGACAGGAGACTTGTGTCAGAGATGTACTCCAAAAAATCCATAAATTTGCATTTGTTTTACTCCCACTTTACAGTGTAGTATCTCACTTGGCTTATTCCAGTAGCAAAATGGGCGACGGTCTCGAAAAGGTAGCGCAAACACTGGCCATAATGGCGTCCGCATCGCTGTCAGGTTTGTGAATTCAATGAGCAAGTATTGTCTTTTCTTCTTTATTTTGCTTAACACCCGACAGGATTCATTATTTCTTTCAGTCATGCCGGCGTACCGACACTCAATGTGGCACCGATTGATGTGCTGCTTCGAGAATTCGGCGTCATGTACTCGATAGGCAAAAGAACCTCGCCACCAATCGCAATGATGGCTGCTATTTGCAATGGATTTCTGGCTTATAGATGGCGAAATACTCACCGTCGGATTGTGGGTGGCATTACCCCTTTTGCACTCTACAGCACTGCAGTACTGCTGGTGCTGGCCATCATCCCTTATACTCTCTTGGTTATGGAGCCTCGAGCAAACAAAATGCTACTGGATCTCGGCCATCAGGTAAACAAAGGGCTTAATGCCGAGGCAATGAAACCGGTTGAGAATGATGTGAGAAAAACCTTGATTGAGTGGAAGGCGATGAATGCGAGAAGAGCGTTGTCTGTTGGTATTGGTGCATTATTAACAATTAGTGCAACCGTTTTTTGCTAGAGATTTATTGCATTGTTTGAGCCGTGTTGCAAGTCAATCCTATCATGTACTATTTTATCTTGGCCTCCAAGTCCACCACCAGCTTTTAGGCACTAGGTACATGTATCTTAACTATAGTCAACCTGGTAATGTTATACACGCTATGGCAGTGAGGATGTAGCATAGTAAAATTCTTGGGTTTTGTACAGTGGGTATAAGGTAATTCAGAGCAGATCACCACCAATTTCCCATACAATGCTGTTCGGAATTACCTGGAGGCACTGTAGGAAAAGCACGCCCAAAGGTGGGTGATTGAGGTTGGTGTGCAGCCAAGCGTGGCCTCGCTGTAGTCGGTTCCAGGGACGACGGCCAGCAACTAGAACAGTAGTTGGTCACATTACTACAGTGAGGTTCTTGATTTTTAGTGGGAAAAGCATGCTCAAATGAGGCTGGTTGACGAGCGTGTTTTTAAATTAAATTGATGAAGCTGACACGAGATTGTATTCTGCATATCTGGATTTCTTTCCGTGATTCAAGACTATTGCTAATAAGCTGATGTTTACTCATACCATGGCCTTCTTCTTAAGCAGCTCCGCCATCCAAGGTAATCACCTTTCCATTTACCCATTCGCCCTCCTTGCTCGCAAGAAAGCCAACGACGCGAGCAACATCCTCTGGGAAACCATTTCGGTGCAAAGGGGAAGCATGGGCAGCCATTTGCTGGCGCTCCTCGGCGGTGTATTTCTCTCCATTCGGTATGTAGTGATGCGACACCTCGTGGAACATGTCCGTGACAGTTCCTCCCGGAGCCACAGCATTGACTGTGATCTTTTTGTCCCCGCAGTCTTTGGAGAGTATGCGAACGAATGAATCAATCGCTCCCTTTGAGCCAGAGTAAAGAGAGTGGCGTGGCACGCTAAAGTCTTTGGCCGTGTTGGACGAGGTAAGAATAATGCGTCCACCTTGGGTCAAAACTCGGTACGCTTCTCTGGCAACGAAAAATTGGCCACGAGTGTTTAGACTGAAAACTCGATCAAACTCTTCTTCTGTGACATCTTTGAGGTGGCCGAAACTAACCACGCCAGAGTTGCTGACGGCAATGTCCAGGCGTCCAAAATGTTTGATAGCTTCATCAAACAACTGGGCGGTTTGGCTCACATGGCGAATGTCGGCCTTGAAAGCCACGGCATCTGAGCCATTAGACTTGATCTGCGCAACCACTTTCTCCGCATCTTTGACGCTGTTGGCATAGTTGACAACGACCTTGGCGCCCAAACTACCTAGATACACTGCGATAGCGGCACCAATGCCTCGCCCCGATCCAGTCACCAATGCGACTTGACCATCCAAGCGATGCGGTATAGTAGTAGTGCCGGTCATATTTTGAATATTCGTTGACAATAATAGATGACAAGATTGTGGAAAGTCGAATGATGAACGAAGGCCTGCAAAGTCAATGTAGCGGTAGCCTTGTAATTTAAATGGATCAATGGACCAAATCCATTTTCCCACGGATCTTCAGTATTGCAGATCCGTCCTCGGTTCATGTGTATTCGTTATAAATATCCCGGAGCGGGGGTCTTCGGCGTAATTGGTGTCGGCCATATGGGCCGAAGGCGTCTACACGGAAGCAAACCAAGGCCCTCCGGCTTTGGAACGACTTTTGTAAATTCCAGGGACCAACTACGGCAATCAGTTGTATTTAGTCCCAAATCACCGCTTCAAGCAACATCAAACCCAAAGACCTTTTTCTCGACGGAGAAAATTTTTTTTTTTTCAGTACAGATTTAATTTACACCTGTACCGACCGACCGCAATGAGCAAAAACAGCATTAGCAACCCTCCGGCTTGCTACAGTATCCTAGGTGCAACCGGCAATTGTGGCACTGCGCTTCTGACTATCTGCCTTCAAACACCAAATGTGCGCGTCAAAGTTTACTGCCGCAACCGGGAAAAGCTGTTTCGACTAGTCCCGGAATCCAAAGACAATGATCGCGTCGAGATATTCAACGGAAGCATTCTTGACGCTGATCTTCTAGGGAAGGCCATGGCGGGTTGCCAGGCCGTATTTCTTACTGCAAGCACCAACGATAACATTCCTGGGTGTCACATCAGTCAAGATCTCGCCAGGACTGTGATCAAAGCTCTTGAAACGATGAAAGGAAGAGCCGCCATTCCGAAACTGGTTCTTCTCTCGTCCGCTACTATAGATCCTTGGCTCAGCCGAAAGCATCCCTGGGTCAACATGGTCGTCAGCAGATCGGCCTGGCACGTTTATAAAGACCTGGAACTGGCTGAAGCATTCTTACGGGAGCAAGCAGAGTGGGCACCCTGTGTCTACATTAAGCCTGGTGGACTTTCGGTTGATGTACAGCGAGGCCATCGACTAACACTCGACGCAGAGGAGTCGTTCGTATCGTACCTGGACATTGCTGCCGGAATGTTGGAGGCGGGGACTGAAGTTGAGGGCAAATGGGATAATAAAAACGTTGGCGTCGTCAATGCCAATGAAAAAGCAAAGTTTCCAGCGGGGACACTCATGTGCATCGTATTGGGCCTTCTGAGGTTTTATTTACCTTTCCTTCATCCATATCTGCCTGTGAATGCTGGGCCGGCATGAAAGATTCAGCTTGCTGTCGTTTGGTTCATTAGACGAATTTTTTTGTCACTATTATCGCGGTTTAATTCATCGACACGTTGCGTTTCGCCATTACTATTTCGTCGTAATCACACTCATTTTTTTTTTAATTTAGTTACTGTCAACCACAACAACCTAGTCGACGCGATTCTTTCCTTCCTTTCATGAACAAAAGCTCCCTTGAGCTCGCTCTAGAGTGTACCCAAGACCTTAATAGCAATACCAGCCCTCGACTCATCTAGACAACCAATCAAGTATTCTTGCGTAATTCTGCCGTCCTTCTCCGAGACACCGTCTGCCAATTCCAACTTGAGCCCAGCAATAATAGCAGCCAATGTGAGGTAAAGCTCACTATATGCTAGATTCATGCCGAGACAACTACGCGCCCCTTTACCAAAGGGAACAAGACATGCTTTCGCAGTATTGACTGCCTGAATCTCGGCTTCTGTCGCCTTTTCAGGCAGCAAGTAGCGCTCGGGCCGGAATGAAAAGGGCTCAGGGAATATCTCCTCGTTGTTGTGTACAAGATATAGCGTTTGTGAGAATGTTACCCCAGCAGGTATCTGCACAGGGCCATTCTTCCCATTTGGATAACTAAGCGTCTCGTTTGGGGCGATCCTACCGAGGCGCCCGGCTACGCCGTGGGCCATTCGTAGACCTTCACTGATCACGGCCGAGAAATATGGCAGCGCTTCGAGTTGCTTCGTTGGTGGCAATGGAGCATCATATGACGGGATCAATGGCCTCAATTCACTCAAGACTCGCTTGTAAATTGGAGGATTTAGTAGAATGTGAAGCAGGGTAACCGCCAAGGCACGCCCAGTAGGCTCACCTCCTGCTGCGAACATAATCATCACCTCCGCACTGAGCCTGTTGAATTTTTTCTCCTTTTCTGGGGCGGTAGGGTGGTTAATAAGAGTTTGAAGGATGGTGCGATCCTCCTTTTCTTGCGACTTCTTAGCGTCCTCAAAAGCCATGCGTGTGAGGTCTGTAACCAGTTCTTGAAACTCTTTCCCAGGTGCCATCTCAGGTCTTGATTTGACTACCCAGTCTGGCAGCATAACCATCGAACGGGCAATGAAAGGAAAGGCACGAGCAATTGGACCCAGTTTTGCGCTGTTGCGCAGAGCATCATTATACTCCCGGGCCATGTCTGGGCGATCTAACGCACTGATGGATTTGCCCAGAGTATACTCAGATATGATATCTAGTGGGCGCTTAGTTACGGAGCGGTACACATATTGCTCTCGTCACAAAAACACTCACCTAATGTCAAAGCGCCTGTGGCGTTGCTGAAATCAATTGGGGCACTTCCCTTTTCCTTGCCGGCAGCGTATTGGAGAAGCCTTTCTCTAAGTCGCATCACCTTTTCTTGGATTTTCACTTCCAGATCTCGGACTTTCTGCTTAGAAAAGAATGGTGCCAACATGGAACGACGCATCCGGTGGTCATCATGGGACAGGGTAAAAAAAGTGTTGCCGTCCCCATATTGCTCAAGCCCCTGGGCCCATCCGAAATGCAGCATGCTTTTGTCTCTCTGACGAGCAATCGAACCGGGATAGCACGAGCTGTAAAACGAAGGGTCGTCAATGTGAACTTCATCTGGACCGATCCTGCCGCCATGGTCAAAGTTAGCTGGCTGTTGCGCCCAACCATTGACTTGAAGCCTTTGACTAACCGGACGATGGGGCCATATTTTTTGTGTAATTGAATACAGTGAAATGCGAATTGTCCTTGGTGAGGCCAAATATCCCAATATGCTTGATAAAAGTATGTGAGCGCAGCCAGTTTTGGACCTGGAATATGTGAGATGCGCGAGAAGAAGAGGAGGCGGATCACGCCAGTAACATGATGCGCAATGAAAAGGGCTGTGCCCAGAGCCACCAGGAGCATGCTGATTGAATACATTATGACAGCGAGTGCAGTAAAAGCCTAGAAACGGACTTCGAACTAGATTCATTGGCACACGAATCAACCTATTTTAGTAATTTATAGATTTCCAGATTTGTCCGAAATGCCGAAGATTTGGCCCGATGCATCATCCCAACGGCGTAATTAGCATGTTGTCGTGGTACCCACTTGGCCATCGGCCTAGGCAAAAATTCCGCTAGAAGCTATTAGTTAGTAAATAAATCTCGATGAATAAAAATCCTCAAGGTCAAATAACCATTTCTAATATAATATAATTAGGAACCTGCCCTTGAAATTATCCATCTTTTTAGTTGCCATCTTTTCCGTTTCCTAAGAACCTGAACACTGCCTCGTTTATCTCATCAAAGTCGTGCTCTAGGAAGCTGTATATTGATGCATTACCAGAGTACCAGTCTTGAGGATCCATTAAATCGAGATACTGTTGGTCTACTTCCAGGTGATTTGCATCCGAGAAATTGTTGAAATCGACGTGGTTGGCTGGGAAAGCCTCGTTTCCCAAAGATGGAGTCAACGATTTTAAACCTAGGAGGTGTTTGGGGTCAGAACTAGCTGGCTGGAGAACTGGTACTGGCTTGCCGTTGGTTGCGCCCTCGGCAACAGTCCCACTATGTTGCATTTTCGCTTGCAAATATGCTTGAGCAACGTTGACAAAGATTGAGCAAAGATTGTGGAACTTCTCGATGCCCTCGGATAGTCGTTGCGCTGGCTGGAGCGACGCAACAAATCCGTTCAGTACTTCGAAATCCGCCAGTCCTGAATCCTGGGGGTAGGCCACAATATGACAGAAGATGCTCATGAACGCAGTCAATGGGGTATGAAGGAGCACCCAATGACACACAACCGTCCAAGCATAGCCGTTGTCGCGATATTTGTTGCTAATATCTCGACATACATGTAGGCATTCCAGTGCGCTCTGGGTAGCACGGAATCGACGCTCGTGATTTGGGGGGATCGCGTGCAAAGCTGTAGCCCTACGTTTCAAATAATCAATGAGCAGGGAAGCACAGTGTAAATACTAATGACCACGCTTACCTGGTGCTCAGGTACATGATATCGTCCCCGAAAGTCCACAACTCAGTTCTGTTTTCATTCTGCTTGGATGCGAACGAGTGCATGATGGTTGACTTGGCCTACACATGAAGATTTAGCCAGATGAAAGTTATCGGCACAGGCAAGAAAAAATACCTCGACCCTGCGCTGATAGATCTGGTCAAGCTCATCCGCAAATGCCTCTGCGAGCTGAGCTCGTTCAGCGGGAGGGAGTGCAGATGCCGCAGGTCCGTAGAGCCTTGTGCAGATCTGGCCCTGAACTCTTGCGCAGTCTACCCAGTACTTTTTGATAGTGACGATGGCAGAGGGGTATTCTTCGCTCACAACAGGCATAGGGGTATCGATATCGTAGTCTTGAATAGCAGGTGCGTACCCCAAACGAAGAGCATTGCCTCGGTCCATAGTGTAGATGCTCCAGAATAACATGACCTAAACAGAGAGCACATTAGCTATCATGACCGATTATCTACATGACAGACGAAACGGGACACAAATACCTTACGATGGAACCAAAGGTCCGATTCAGGATTGGCACGAGACAGCCGATGATAGCCCAGTGCTTGACACATTCGTGCAGCGATGCACGACAAATACCATGAGAGCAGTGGTTTGCACATGCTTACTGCGGTCAGAGCCTAGTACGATCATGCATCAGCACTCAATTCATATTTTTATTCATGGGACTTGGGACTCACAGCGGCGAAGAGAGCTTCAAGTGTGGCCATTGAAGGTGGCATCAGCGCCGGTAGTGTGGTTAAAGCCTCGCATAGCAAGTGGAAAAAGGTAATGGCAAGTTTGTGGTTATGTTCCGCTTCGTCTCCATTGCTTGCGCCGCTGAATTCGGAACATATATTTGAGAGCCCGGAATAGACAAGCATCTTGTCGGCTGTCGACCCTTCCAGCCTGTTCTCATACATGGACTGGCATTTCTGGCAAAAATCAGCATACAATGCGGGTGATAGCAAATTAACTGCCATGGGTCTTTGGCCTAAAGATCATGTCAGCTATGATCCGCGTGTAGAATGGGCGAGGAAAGACCAACGTTGTGCTCTTTCAAGCACAGCCTTGATTTCTGGCCAAGCTGGTAACGGAGCTACTATCGCGGCCTTTGAGCTCGATATTGTGGTCCAAACGTTGGGGGGGTCTAATTGATGAACTGATTTAAAAATTCGATGGAGAGATTCAAGAGCTGAGTTGAGCTGTGGATCTTGCCGGACGTCCGGATCTCGGTCGATGGTGTTTTCAAAAACCTTTTTAGCCGCAATCGATTCCGCCCACAGGCCTGTATTTCCGGTAGCGGACGGATTGGTGCTTGTTGTGGGCTCATGATCAGAGGCGCCGTCCATGTCCATGTCCATCGGCGTACTTGATTGGTACGGAGATGCCAGCTTCGGCTGTGTCAAGGGAGAGGAGACATTACTAGACGATTGTTGTAAGAGCCTATAAATGTCTCCCAGGCGGCTTTCGATACGGTCTATTTTATCTTCACTGGCGTGGAGTGCGGTTATTATTTGGCGAAAGAGACGGACAAGTACAGATCTTACTATTGTTTAGTGACCTGGACTCGGTCTTTGTGCTCCTTGGGGCGTTGCGAGGTAACTTGGCATGCTTTCAATCGTCCTTGTCAGCAATGAGACATGGAGCGAAAATGGCACAGCGTTGTTTGTCCTCACTTAATCCCGCAGATCGGCAATGAGAGCAAGGCGGGCTGCGGTCGCATCTGATCTTTCGTAACCGGCATTCGTCGCACTAAGAACACGTCAAAGCCATCCATGGATATATATTCGCCGCTCTCGGCACTTACAGCTCGTTGGCGGCTCACGCCCGATATAGGGCGAACAGATTCTTCCATGACTCTGGCGCTGACTGCGCGGGAGTAGCCTACTTATCTTGGCGCTGCCAGAACTACCGAATCCCGAAGAGGCGGAATGAGCTACTCGCCTTGTCCTCTACTTTGTGTATGTGTGTGTTTGTCGGCCGATTTGTGAACGCTGGGGTCCTGTGCAGGCGAAAGAGGTAGCGGATGTGGGCCGCTCGCTCTTTGCTCTGCTCCCGCTTTCCGCGCGTCCCGAGAGCAGGGAGATTAGGTAAGGAGCGTTTGGCGGACTGCGCGCGTCCCGAGAGTAGGGAAATTGGGAAGGGTAATTTGGCGGAATGCGCGCGACCCGAATAAGACGTACATATAGTATGGAGGTGTTGCGACATCTGTGTTCCGGCGGCATACTCTTTTCTTCCACATCGTGGAATTGCATTTGATCAAACGGGACCTAGTCTATCTTTTGGACTGCATCTGCATTCGCCATGGCTGTGTCTACAAAATCAACGCCGGACGACGAAAAGGGCCCTCGCGGAGGTCCATCATCGAGGGACAACGTAACCGCAAAAATGAAAGAGGCCTCTGCATCGAACGAAAATGATTATTCGGCTCAATCAAGCATAAAAAAGCCTGAAAATCCTGAAGAGAAGCAAAAAGGCCGTCCGAGCGATTTCTTTGTTAGTCTCGATTGAATGAGATGCTCTGGTAGCTGTACTGACCACTAGGAAAGAGAATATTCAAGCATGCAGATGGTCTTGATCGCTTGCTATACGTCGTTGCTTTTACAGGAGCCATCATCGTTGGTGCCGCTCTTCCGCTCATGACTATAGTGTTTGGCCAGTCAACGAGTTCTTTCAACGCCTATGTCACCAGCACCAGCGCGGACAGCGCGGCACAGTTCCAAAAGGAAGTTAAGCGCCTTATCCTCTACTTTGTTTATTTGTTTATTGCTCGATTTGTCATTGGATATATTGGAACGTTGTGCATCTGCATTGCAGCGGCGAGGACGACCAATGCCCTCCGAAAGGCCTTCTTGGACAGTTTGCTCAGGCAAGACATTGCGCATTTCGACATGCACGACGGCGGTTCAACCGCCACTCAAGTAACAACAAGTACGGCTCTCGCGTCTTTTATCCTACCAAATCTTACTGACATACTACTATAGACGGTCATCTGATCAATCAAGGTATTGCCGAAAAACTGTATACCTTTGTCATGGGCCTCTCTTTATTCTTCTCATCATACGTCGTCGCACTTTGTATCCAGTGGAAACTTGCTCTTATTACTATGAGTATTGTTCCTGCCATGATGCTAAGTGTAGGAGCATGTGTGTCTCTTGACGCTCCCATCGAGGCTCGAATTGTAAGTCTATACATGTGAAATTTGTCGCCGCTAGCACTTACTTACCTTGATTAATCAGGTCCAAACTTATTCACGTGCTGCGAATCTTGCTCAAGATGCGCTGAGTTCCATCAAAACTATTCATGCCTTTGGGGCAGAGCCAAGACTTGTCAAGTGGTACAACGAGTACCTGGAAACAGCACACAAAGACGGAGACAAGAAGTCGGTCATTCTAGGAGTGCTCTTCGCGAGTCAGCCATTCTTAGTCATGGCTGGAACTGCACTCGCATTCTGGGAAGGTTATCGGCTATTCAAGCAAGGCCAAGTTAGCAACGTTGGCACTGTCTTCACTGCAGTCCTCAGCGTGACGCTCGGCGCGACCTCCGTTCTGCTCTTTCTGCCCCAGCTTGGGCCTATTACAAATGCAGCTTCTGCCGCATCGGAGCTGTTTACGATTATGGACAAGCCTTCTCTTCTTGATCCTCTTTCATCAAGTGGCAAGCAACTTGCTGATTTTGCCGGAGACATTGAATTGCGAGATTTGCACTTCGCATACCCATCGCGACCGACTGTACCTGTACTGCAAGGTTTGAATCTTACGCTGCCTCGCGGCAAGACAACAGCCCTTGTCGGTCCCAGCGGATGCGGCAAATCGACCGTTGTTGGTTTATTGGAACGGTGGTATTTGCCTACATCGGGACACATCTTTTTGGACGGATGCGACATCTCGGAGCTCAACACAAAGTGGCTGCGAAGCAATGTTAGACTCATCCAACAGGAGCCGACACTCTTTCAAGGCACCGTCTTCGACAATATAGCAAAAGGCTTTGTTCGTGAACAATTGGACATGCCCATCGAAAAGCAAAGGCAGCTGGTCCGCGAAGCATGTATAACGGCGAACGCACATGATTTTATCGAGAAGCTTCCCAACGGCTACGATACAGAATTGGGCGAGCGTGCAAATAATCTGAGCGGTGGTCAGCGGCAGAGACTCTCGATCGCAAGGAGCATCATCTCAAACCCCAAGGTTCTCCTATGCGACGAAGCGACAAGCGCGTTAGATCCTCAGGCAGAGAAGGTTGTTCAAGACGCACTCGATTGTGTTTCCAAGGACAAAACAACGCTGATTATTGCACACAAAATCAAAACAATCATGGCAGCCGACAACATCATTGTCATCGCCAAGGGAAAGATACATGAGCAAGGTACTCACAGACAACTTGTCGAACGAGATGATCTTTATGCCGCCATGGTGCGTGCTCAAGATCTAGATGCCGTTCCACAGAATGACGATACTGCACACCAAGAGCACAAAGATGACGCTGGTAATGCATTTGCGTTGGACGCTGTCCAGCCCGAGCTTATTTCTCACGTGGCACAGCCCCAAGAGAAGTCGCTCACTGTCCAAAACCTGGGTTATTCCCTCTTCAAAAGCATTTTTCTTATGCTCAAAGAGCACAAAGACTTGTATCCCCTCTATGGCATCTTGGTAGTGGCCCAGTTGATTGTTGGTGGGACCTATCCAACACAGTCCATCCTACTCTCTCGTCTCATTCGCGCTTTTACGCTGCGAGGTCCTGAGGGAGCGAAAGACGCCAACTTTTACTCTCTCATGTTCTTTGTTCTGGCTCTTGCGAATCTCCTTGGCTCATTCGTCATTGGAACGATAGCCAACAAAATCGGACAGACACTTACCCATAGATATCGCCGAGAGATGTTTGAGCGAGTATTGGCTCTTGATCAGAATTTCTTTGATTGTCGGGACAACTCTTCGGGGGCATTGACCGCGAAACTGTCCTCTGTGCCATCGGCGGTTCAAGACCTCATGTGTGCAAACTTTGGCCTTTTGGTCAAGGTTATGGTCAATGTTGTGGCTAGTGCAGTACTAGCCATTGCTTTTGGCTGGAAGCTAGGCCTTGTCATGGTCTTTGCTGGTCTTTTTGTCATCGTGGGCAGTGGGTATATTCGAATCCATCTTGACCGAAAGATTGAAATCTCGACGGAAACACAGTTTGCCAGCAGCGCCAGCTTAGCGGCTGAGATGGTCTCTGCAATCAAGACTGTTAGTGTTTTGACGCTTGAAGAGTCAGTTCTGCTTGAATACGGTCAGACATTGGATAACATTGTGGCCGGGGTGAAGCGCAACTTGGTAAGTAATATCCGGGCTTCTGGCATTGCAGAGTGTATTTGAACGACCAATACTGACGCAGTGCAATTCGCTAGATGGTTACACTGGTGCCGTACGCCTTTTCGCAATCAGTTGACTTCCTCGTCATGGCACTAGGATTCTGGTATGGATCCCAACTGGTAGTGACGGGGGAGTATTCGGTAACGCAGTTTTTCGTTATTTTCATTTCCGTCGTCTTCGGTGGCCAGGCTGCTTCGCAGTTCTTCACTTGGACAAGTTCATTCACAAAAATGACCAATGCTGCGAATTACATTTTCTGGCTGAGGACTGTTGAAAGCCAGATTCGCACGACAGATGAGAATGCAAAACGAGGCCCTTCCGGAGACGGCACTGCAATTGGGTTCGAAAACGTCGAGTTTCGATACAGACAACAACCATCTAGGACAGTTCTTCACAATTTGTCAGTGGACATCGAGACCGGATCATACATGGCAATCGTTGGAGCCTCTGGCTGCGGCAAAAGCACCATCATCTCGCTTCTAGAGCGATTCTACGATCCAACTTCGGGCAAAATTTCATTCAATGGGGATGACATCTCGCAAATGTCACCCACTTTGTATCGGAAGTCTATGTCGCTTGTGCAACAAGAACCACTATTATACATGGGCTCTGTCTGGGACAACATATGTATCGGTTTGGACCGTGAGCCATGCGAAAAGGAAGTTCAGGAAGCTTGTCGTCAGGCTGATGCGTTGGACTTTATCATTTCACTCCCAGAAGGGCTTCAAACGCCTTGCGGGTCAAGAGGCCTTCAGTTCTCTGGAGGTCAACGACAACGCATTGCAGTGGCTCGAGCGTTGATCCGCCAACCACGTCTGCTACTGCTTGACGAGGCTACTTCTGCCTTGGATACCCAGAGTGAACGCGCAGTGCAGGCAGCCCTTGAAGAAGCAGCGGCGACTCGAACCACCATCGCTGTCGCTCACCGTCTTAGCACAATCCGTCATGCAGACGTGATCCTTGTTATGGAAGATGGCAGGGTTGCCGAAAAGGGCACTCACGAAGAGCTGCGAGGCCTCAGGGGCAAGTACCACGCTATGTGTTTGGCACAGGCCCTTGACCAGACATTTTGATGTATTGCACTCGGTGGGATCTCTCTCTTCTCCTCAGGTAAAATTTAATATTCTATATTTTAACTTGGATTAAAACTCCTTTCATTCCTTTTCAAGTGATGTCCACGGTGCATCCATGTTGTCCCTCACTTGGCCATCATTTGTCCATTCTTCGATCCATCCGATGGTCATTCTGCAAAAAAAAAACAGACGAATCAGTAGATATCCGACCCGGAAAATTAGTCATGGCATCTTACTGGCTTCTTTTGGTGTCGGCGAATTTTGCGTGGTCACCGAACAAATGCTGCTTATACCATGGGTCTGCTTTCATCGCCTGATAGTCTTCCAAGCGTTCAAACACCACCTGACTGAAACAGTCGTAGTCTGCCACATTTGCCATCTGCGGATCAAACAAACAAGACATTAAACTTCGCGTCTGTGCAGGATTATGAATCACAGTCCAGCGCTTGATTCCGTACTTTGCCATGAGATCCTTGGTCAACGGGGCAGAAATTTCAATCATATGACGTCGATAGGCTTCCTCACTCATGCCCGGCTTGCGATAGCCAAGGATAGTGAGGCAAAGATATTTACTCGGCGGAAGTCCCGAGTCTGGCAACTTAGCATCGTCTTTGCTACCCATCATTGACGCCATTTTGTTGGAGAATTTTCAATGTCAAAGCGTAGTGGGTTTTGTTCACTGGAACAATTTAATTGCATCAAGTTACACAATCGAATTTATTCGAAAGGCGTGCTGCAGTTGTTCGACTCAAACCACCCGAAAGAAACATTCCGGTATGTGCCGGTAGCTGCGAGAAGCTGAACGGCCATTTAGCTTGTCCACACAGAGTTTCATATGGCATCGGTCCGAAGGATGCCGCACTTCTTACTTTCCCTGACATATACATGATGGTGTATACGGCTCGGACCAATGTCGGGAGAAAACAGCGGCAAAAATGGAAAAGCTTCTACAGAGCATCGGGGGAGAGTTACCTAGAATGACATGGATGCTGCGTTGTATGACGGGATGTTTTCGGAAGACGTTTTATTTGACGTCGCCAGGCTGTTCTGTTGACTCTGTAAAGGGGCGCGATCGATGCGTAACGCTTCCTTATAAAACGATAAAACGAAAGCGAGTGCGGATATCTGACTAAAATAAAACAAAAATAGAATAAAGGTCTTTATTATCGCTTTCTAATCAATCTTCAAATTCTATCTCAGCTAGAGCCGGTTATTGTAATGTAGTGGCCGCGTCGGCACGCTGAGGGATGGTTCGCGCAATCTGCTTCCTCTGTTTCTCACTCGTCACTTGTGCTGTGGAATTGAAACTTTGGAAATCGAACTGCGGAAAAAGGCAATACAAGCACAAGGGATAGCGACACGAAAATATAAAATACATCAACTGCAAGCGTTTGACTTCCTCGCTCCTTCTTTCATTCTGAACTTAGCTAGCCATGATAGTCGATAAGCCATGATCGCAAATCGCCAATGGTGGGATAGTCGAGAAACAAGCTCCCATTGACTCGAACATCTAGTTCAATGCGGAATTTCTCGGCAAGTACCAGAGACATCAGACTGTCAATCCCCAAGCCAGCAAAGTCAGCATCATCTACCAGCGCCGTAATATCAAGAGCGGTCTCCCGTGCGATGAGAGCAAGTGCCTGGTCTGCGATGCCTCCGACTTTAGATGGAGGCGTGGAAATCTTATCTTCGCTACTGCCAGATTTCGACGATGGTGGTGACTGAAATTTGCTCTTGTGACCGAGCGCTTCAGTGTACATTTGCGAGTCGGTACACAATTGTTTCGATTTTTCGTTTCGCGAGTCGTAGTGGTCCAAATTACCGTTGGCCCTGTGTGCCTCTACTGCCGGCGGCATAGTCCGTGCTGTAGATGGTCGATTTGATGCTGCACTTTGTTGCTGAGCAGTTGAGTGTGAATCCACGCCTGCCACTGGAGCGGTGAAGAAGCGATTGAGTAAGATGCGAGGGAAACGACGGAATCGAATTCCTTGAACCATGCCGACGATGTCATTGTCTTCTGCGCGGAGGATGATAACATCGCCCAAGAATGCTGAAGGATCCTCTTTTGTCGGTACCATTCTAACGTACGAACGATACTGGTCCCCGGCAACAAGGGGAGTAGCGAAGCGCATGGAGCTCCACCCAGATGTAACGCAGTAGTTGGCCTGAGTGTCGATGGCGTCGGAGCAGTTCATGATGAACCCGGCAAGATGGGCAACGCTGTCTATAAAGTACGGAGGAACAGTCCATGTTGCAGAATCTTCCTTTGTGCTGAGCTCAACCTCGGCAAATCCTTCCAGACCCCTCATGACAACTGATTGCATCCCACGGTACTTGTCAGCATAGTCGACCAAATTCTTGGCAAATAACGTGTATGCCATGCTTCTGGTTAGACGACTCGCTTCACCCCTTGCTGCCAGGCTATCCAGCATTTCAATGCGGTGCTGAACAAGGTGAGCTATTGGGGCCCAGCTCGATAACCAATCCACAGCTTTGCCACAAACGATACTGGCATTAGCAAAGGGCTCAGAAATGGTCATATCTCTGTTGACGTTTTGCCATGTCAAGTTGACAACGCCCAAATGGATGTCTGCGGTACGTGCGGTTACCTGTATCATCTGTGGTATGCTGGTGGAGCCTTTCTGAGCTATCAGTGCTTGCTCGACAACAAGATTGGTGATTTCCATGTCAGGGCATGAGGCATCTGGGTAGAACTCTCTATACAACAATTCTCCAAGGGTATATGCGATGTCGGCATGGATCGACTGTAGGATATTAGCATGTACTGACCATACATGGATATAGTTCCTTACCGATGTTACCACACCGCTGTCATTCATTCGGTGCCCATTGGCCGCCGCCAGGAAGTCTTTCTGCATAAGGTCGGATCGCATGACGATGCTTCCGCCGGCACCGTCGATGTGCTTCTCGACGATCTTGTGAACCAAAGAGGTTACATTTGCAGAAACTTGCTCATGGGTAGAGTTGGATCCCAGAGCATTCAAGCTTTTGTAATAATATGTGTTGCCCTTGGTCAGGCACCAATCACCGTTGTATTGCATCCAGTACTCCTTTTCATCCCATGCGTACGTCGGCAAGTCCAGGAGGCGAAGTTGATTCTCGAACGGTCTGTGGAACTCGTTCCAGTTCAGTCCGACGCCCGCGAGATGTAGCTTGCTCATTGTTTCCGCCAGTGTTTTCCAGTTATTTTCATCTCGCCGGATGGAAGGTAAAGCAAGCATCTGTGAGGATAGTGTACTGTGGACGAATCCAGTGCAGACCGGATGCGGGCCTATTTCGACCCAAATGGTATCGGAATCAATCGAAACACCCTCGGCATTCTCCAGCGCAGAGACAAAGTCGACAGCCTCTCTCGTCGCGCGACGGACGTATTCTGCATTGAATGTTCGATCGTCGAAAACGACTTTGCCAAATAAAGGAGAGATAATTGGCAGCTTTGGCTCATGAAACACAACGCCACTCCTGCAAGTTGCCTCGAATTCATCGAGGATGGGGTCTGTCTGCTCCGAGTGAAATGCGTAAGGAACCTTCAGCTTTATACAGCGAAACCCTGCAGCTTCAAGGGTGAGAGTAATATTTTCCATATCCGACACCGTACCGCTAAGAACGGTATCGCCTGGGCTGTTGATACAGGCAACGGTGTACGGCTTTCCACGCGCAGTCTCGACAATGTCCTGCAATGGGGCTCTCACGGCGAGCATACAATAGGTGTTCGGCTCACAGGCATTTTGTAGCATCTCAGCCCGCTTCCCGACCATGAAGATGGCGTCGCTGGCGCTGATGACACCAGCCACCTGCATAGCCGCGTATTCGCCGAGCGAATGGCCTATCACGACGTCTGGGGTGACGCCGAGGGATTGCCAGTAGTGAGCTAGGGCCATTTCAATACAAACCAAAGCAAGCTGCGTTACAATAGCAGAGTGTACATAGTCCCTTGGATGCGTTCCGTCAATTGCAGAAATAAACGACGGAAAACTCTGGCCTTGAACAAGAGCATCAAGATGCTGGATATGATCGCGAAACGTAGCCGCGTCGTGATACAGCTCCAGGGCCATTGAGCTGTAGGAAGCACCTTGTCCTGTAAAGGCAAAGGCGACCGATGGTGCAGTCGTTCCTGTTTTCCCGACGGGTCTGGCGCCATTCACTTCTTCGGATTGCGCGAGCAGCTTTGCTATAATCTGATCTGTGCTTGACGCTGTGACTGCAGCCCGGTAACTGTGCTGATACCTCCGTGCTGTGGTAGTATAGCCCAGGTCTGGCAAGCTCACAGTTTCACGACTGTTGCGGAGATGATCAACCAGGTTCTGAATATTTGCAGCCAGAGAACTTTTAGTCTTTGCCGAAACGACAACGGCGTGAGTTCCGCGACTATCGCCAATTTGTGGCGCGGCCCTTGTGGGCGCCTCTTCTACTATCATCATCGTGTTGCCACCCGCGGCGCCGAAATTGTTCACAGCGGCGATACGTTTTCTCTTTTGCTGTAACCAGGGCGTATGTGAGAAAGGAATGTGAACGTTTCGCTTGTCAAAGTCTTTCGGAAATCTTGGATTGATCTCTGTCTTGATACCAACGTGCCGAGGTATGGCGTTCTTTTGGAGCATTAACAGTACTTTAATCAGAGCTGTTGTACCAGCTACTGATTCACCGTGGCCAAGATTTGATTTGACACTTCCAATATGAAGGGGTTGGTCTGAACGACGACGTGGCGCGGAGGCGGGCGCATAAACATCCAGGACACCTTGCATCTCCTCGTAATCGCCAGCTTGAGTACCCGTGCCGTGGAGCTCAATATATGATACGTCAAGTGGATTGATTCCTGCTTGCCGAATCACTTGCTTTGACAGGTATGCCTGGTGTCCAGCATGAGGGTGTGTGATCGAGACAGCCTCTGCGGAATGGTTGGTACCAGTAGCAAGGATGAGACCGAGAATATTGTCGTTGTCTGCCTGAGCATCTTCTAGTCTCTTGATCACCAAAGAGCCTACCCCATCAGCACGGCAATAACCATCTGCAGTGGCATCCCACGTTTTACAGGCGTTATGTCCTTTCGTAAGGAAGTGGCCTTTCCCGAGTCCGGTAAAGCCATCGGGATTTGTTAGGATGTTGACACCGCCGGTCACAACCATGTCTACATTTCCATTCCATAGTGCCTGACAGGCTAGCTGTTGATATATGGTCAGAAAAACGATTCGACAAGGATATAATATGGATAGCGCAAAGGCAAACGTACCTCGATTGCTGCCAGTCCAGAAGAGCATGCTGTATCAACACTATAACTCGGACCAGCAAACTTGAAAAAGTAGTTAATTCGGCCCGGACCAAACGCACGGCATCCTCCAGGGATATAATACGTCCCCACTTCCTGACCCTGATTGACCTCTCGATAATCATCGGCTGCTTGGCCAAAGTACGTTCCGATTCGGTCCAACCTTGTGGATAGGGTGCGATTCCCGATAAACCCCGCCCTTTCTAAAGCTTCATATGCTGTTACCAACATAAGACGCATCTGTGGGTCGACAGCCAATGCCTCTCGAGGAGACATGTTAAAGAAAGCAGCGTCAAAAGATGCAGGATTATCGATGAAGCAGCCAAAGCGCGTCATGGTCTTGTTCATGTCTTTCCCTTCAGCGTCAAAATGCGCATCGATATCAAATCGATCTGGCGGGATTTCGCGCGATACATCAAGTCCGTTCTCAAGAACCTCCCAGAACTTTTCAGTATCCGTGGCGCCACCAGGCAGTCGGCAGGACATGCCAACAATGGCAAGTTTTGCTTGTTTAAACCCGCGACATGTTGAGTTTGCCGAAGTTGGATCTTGCAAGGATGATAAGAGGCTAATTACAGAGACTTTTGTATCTCTTAAACTCTCTTTCAAGGTTTCCTCGAGATCATGCAGAGGAATAGATTTTCCAAAGCAATTGAGGGCAATGCTGGCTAAGGAGCTGGTCCTTGCACAACTGACTAGGCTTGCAATGACCTTGTTCCATTCTATTGCTTTGGTAAGAAGCTCAGCAACGACAAGTTCGAAAAGTTCCACTCCATTCGCAGCGTGGTAAGGATCTCCACTACTGGTAGAATGTAGCATATTCATGGGCTCGGATGACTGCTCAAGTTTGGCATGTAACTCTTTGACGCCCTGGTGGACAATGACTTCAGTGTCATATGAACCGTAAATATGAGGAGCATGGCACAGACCTCCGTAAACTGGCAATGCGATTGATGTAGCATCCCGAAACAATTTTGACCTCTGGAAAAGACTTTTAAGCCTCGAAGGCGGGCCACTAATGGTGACGGATGTTTCGCTGATTGCGCTGATAAAGATTTTGTTGGTGTTCGGGCCTAGGGTTGGGCCATGAAGAGTATCGAGCTCGGCTTGAACCGTTCCAGGGTCAATATTGTGGACTACATACGCCCATGTTTCAAGGCGCCCGGAAGCGTCTTGAGACTGGAGCTGACTTGAAATAGACAGGACATGGATCCCCATTCGGAAAGCAATGACAATGGCGTCGGCTCCATGCAGCGGAATATCTGCAACAACAGGGGCCATGGAGACCGCTGCACCACTTAGTAGCCCAACTCCCAGGGCAGCTAAGTGAGCCTGCTTCATATTTCGATGGCGGGCAAAATCATCTTCGATATGACTGGGTAAGTTAGCTTCTGGTGAGTATCGGGATGCTTAACCGAAGACTGCTTACTTGATGTACAAGGCCAACTGCACGAGAACCAAAAGAGCGCCGTCGACTGCTCCGCACAGCGGACCGGTACGAAGATTCGAATCGTCAGCCCATTCGAAAAGACTTTCGAACGACGAGAAGAGTTGCAGAAGTCCAGTTGGAAGCGACTGGATCTCGTTCTTCACCGCTGCCGTCGCTCGGGATATGAGTTGAGCGAGGACATTGTGGCTGCTGTCTTGACTGTTATTGTATAATTGACGAAAGATGGCCTGCAAATCGCCTGTAGGAAATTCGTTGCTGAAATAAACAACGTCCATGTCACCGTGGCTCTTCATGTTGCCGTGACTCTGCGCTGATCTGCAGTGAGGGGCGTGTACGAGTCTGATCCCAACTTTTCGGCAGCTAGGGTCAGTACCGACGAATAAAGGAATTTTGCGGACCGATATACTGAGTGCAGAAATTGAGTGAACGAGGGTCAGCGCCTTGTGACGCAGTGTAGAGAAACGCAGTCAGAGAAAAGGGCAAGTTCGAATCGTGCAAAATGACGTGAAAACTACACGTGGAATCTTCGGCAAGGCCACATAATAATAGGCTTTGCGGAACTTAGTCGCGGATAATTGCCAAGGCAGCAATAGTGAGGCCCAGATTACATGATGGCCCGCCCTGTGTCCCCGTCTAGCATCGCTCCGAGCCTTGTGGCAGCTTTCGGCAAGTCAATGCTAGAGCTGTTCCGATCGGTATATTGTCGGACTATTTCGATTTCGGAATTTAAACGTCCGAAAGCGAATCCCTTGGTTGTGTTGTTCTTGTAATTGCTCCTGCTTGTCCAGGTGGCGAGGCTGGGCTTCCAAGATATACGGCGGATTTAGGCGGGTTAATACGCACCGATCAGTGGTTTCTCTCCAATAATTAGACTCTCGTCAGAAACTCTGGTCAGGAACGAGAGAGCTATTGCACATATTTACAATTCAGAAAGCTATTAGCTAGTATTTTCAATATTTTTTCCATTCCCATGCTCGCAGTCGCCACTCATTCAGCAAGTTCAGAAATGGAGGCCCGAAATAACCCAGATCACGATAAAGGGGGCTATAGACAGATTAACAAAGCGCTCAACATTTGTGCATTTGACGATTACCTCAGAGGGCAAACTGCGAGTCTTCCTTCTTTACCTGACGTGGAGCAGATCACTCCAAGGGTACTACGTGTCCTTGGACAGAATCCAGGCAAATTTACGTTCCAAGGCACCAATACTTTCTTGGTTGGGACTTCTGAGTCTCGCATTCTGATCGACACCTCCGGAGGAGAGCCTGAGTACATTTTACTACTGGCGCGTGCCCTCGAGGCCCGAAATGTCCGTCTAAAATACGTGCTCATTACACATTGGCACGGTGATCATTGTGGGGGTGTCTCGGATCTCGTTCGAATGTTTCCACACCTCAAAGATCACATCTATAAGAATGACCCAGAGCCCGGGCAGCAAAACATCGCCGATGGACAAATCTTCCGAGTCGACGGAGCGACAGTCATTGCCGTGCACGCTCCCGGTCACTCAAAGGACCACATGTGCTTCAGACTAGAGGAAGAAAGGGCCATGTTCACCGGTGATAACATCCTAGGGCACGGCACGAGCGCAGTCGAAGACCTCGGCGTGTACATGTCGAGTCTCAAGAAAATGGCGGCTCAGAACTCCGTTGTCGGCCACCCTGGCCACGGCGTTACGATAGACGACTTGCCCGCCAAGATTGAACGGGAACTGACCCAGAAGCTGCGGCGGGAGACTCAGGTCTTGGGCGCTCTCAGGCTATCGCAAGAGCGCGGTCAGAGAAGTCTGAGCGTCAAGGAATTAGTCGCTGCCGCGTATGGCGCCTCGGTGGATGAGACCACACGCACCATGGCCTTGGAGCCGTTCACGGAGGAGGTGCTCAGAAAAGTCGCGAGCGATGGAAAAGTCGGATTTGAAGTCCGAAGTTGCCAGAAGAGATGGTATCTCCTGCAGAAACAAACCAATGGCCAACGGACAAGGGTAGTCCGGGCTGCGCCGCCAAGGATCTCGGGACACACTTTAGATCGTTCTATGTTGGAGTGAATGAGACCTTGGCTTGATGATTTAACCCGACAAAATTATGAGCAACCCCGATTCGACAGACACAGAGACAAGCGGGGGATGTTTGCTCAAAGCCCGCGACAAAGGATCATGGTGAACTTGGAATCTTGAAATCGGTCTCGAATTTGCATCGGCTTCCCAACTCGGTAAATAATTATATACAGAAAGACAGCATATCAACTCTTTTTTTGACTGCATATCACGCTTTGATGATTGATGAAACAGATGGAGCTCTAGCTATTTCTCAGCAGCCCTCTCAGCACCACGGAAAGCATGGCCATGCTTCTCCGCATATCGCCGATCATGAGGTCAAAGGTACGAACACTCAATGGCGTCGAGATTTCTTCCCCAGCGGTCACCATGAATGTAGTTGCGAGATGATTTTGTTTGTGTCCGTTGCCACCCCGACAGGGTTGGGCGACTGGAGCGGGCAATTTAGGTTGGCTAGAGCTTGGTCTTGATTCTTGCCGGTCTAGTTCCCTGCTTCTTATGGCGAGTTCGGATATAAGCTTATGTATTCGATGCAACTCTTGAAGTACGCGCTGCGCGGCCTCTCGTAAAGATGGTTGCGCATTGTCTTCGACTTCAACGACGGGAGTCAAGGTTTCCTTCTCGCCTAGAGCATGAGCTATGTCGACTAGACGTTCGGCATACTTGTCAGTGGAGCCAGACAGGCTGCATACACTCGAAGAACTTCCGCTGACGGGGTTGGTCGCGCCACGCATTGAAGCGGTGGACGCGTATCGAGCGAGAATTTTGGTTGTGATCGTGAGTACGATCATGAACAAAAATGAGTCGTTTTTACACAGCTTACATGCCAGAATATTTAGAACTGCAGTAATGTCTCGGTTGTTGTTCTTGACAAACTCTGCGGCCAAGTCATGGCCAGGCATCTGTGTATGCAAGGAGCCTCGAGGACCGGAGAGTATTTTCAGCATACCCAGCGCTTGCTGCATGCATTGGCAGGTCGACTGGTCGGGACTATGACTGAACCCGTCGCTCGGCAGATCCTCGAGGTGGTGAAATGGCGATTGTGCGTTGCCATAATTGGGTGTTGACGCTTGGCCCGATGGATCGACAGGGTTCATCGCTGAGCATAGTGCCGAAGGACCGACGGAGTTTATGTCACTAGAGGCAGCGCTTGCAGACGAATAAGAGAGACCCAATGAAGTAGGTGAAGTAGGTCTGTACGTCGCGCTATTTGTCGCTTGGTTGTTTAATCGCCCGTTTGGGTCCAGAGTGCTCGAGTCCTCGACAACGATGGAGGGCATCAAGTCCATTGTGACTGTGAAATCAGGGTTCGAATCGACCATTTCGCTCATGCTGAGGAGTTTAAGAGGGTCGATATCCATGCCTGTGCCATCCTCCCAGAATATATCATCTGGGGGCGTGTTTGTGAAGGGTTCTCGTCTATGTATAGTGGTGCCACAAGCACAGCTCAGACCAAAGGGGGTTGTCGTGAGTGAGAGCAAAGCATCATTGGTTTGACCCTCGTCAAGTCGGCCGCGGCGCTGATCAAGCGATGCGGTACTGCTTCGAGATGGGTGTGAAGAAGCTCGTGCGAAACTGCCTGGGACCCGGCCCGGTCGCCTTGCCTGAACGTACTCGCAAGGGATGCATCGCGATTCACAGCGCGAGCAGGTCGGCTTTTTTTTGTTGCATTTGACTTTGGAATCGGCGCAGGATCGACAGGTACTGCGAAGCTTCGGCGTCGGTCGGCTCATGGCAATCAAAGCGAGATGACAGTCCACGTCTCTCTCGCTGGGGAATGAGATGTGACAGCGATGACAGTGCAGGTGTCTCAGGAGCCCAATAACGAAAGGAAACATTATAAGTACGTCATGCTCAGGGCCTGGGGACAGACAGACGGCGGCTTCTGTTGCGTCCACTTTTGATTACGGGCGACCTTTCAGCTCGCGGTCCTTGGCTCCCTGTTGGGGAGAGGTGAAGGTGGAAACCGACGGTTGCCTAAGCCTTGTTACAAACGTACAAGCCACGGTGCCTTTCGTCGGCCTGCCTCAGAATGGCAGCGTCCGAAGGCGATGGAATATTTTCTCTCGACAACTCGGGTGAGTGTTTACAATACAGAAGAAAATAGAACAAAGGTCAAAAATGAAGAAAATTTTGATGCATGAAAAATGCACTGCAGTTGTCATGTCTGTGTTCGCACTGCGTCATTCCAGTTATACGTACCTGCCTTATTATTACCTAGGAGAGCCATGGTTCCGAGTACCAAACTCGCCGACTGGCCCACCTATGCCCCTTTTGGTAGCGCCGATCAATGCACGGCTATCTGCCAGGACAAGACATGGCACAACGCGCCGGCCAGCCTGTTGGCCAACGGGGCAGTGGGCAATGCGTAGTTAATGCGGTAATCAGGCTCTGACTGAACAGCCCGGTTACGAGATGCCTTCACGGCCCCTCCACCACTCGACCATGTTTGCCCCCGCTTCGGTGCATAGCAAGCATTCAGCTCTCCAGCCTGTCACCGTCATGATGACTCGCCAAGCCTGGCAACCTGCAAGGATGCCACGCGCGGTAATCTTTCGAATCCTTCATCAATAATCAGCACCGCCTTGCGGGGTAATACGCAATACGGCTGGCCCTGCCGCCGGGAGCTAGCATCACACATATGGGAAACGAGGAACCAAAGAACTTGACCCGATCCAGCATCGTAAGATAAAAATTACCAGCATCGGTCAGCAGCTTTTGCATAGAACGACGTGCAAAACGAGCATTTGCGATGCAGCGTTCGATAGATTGGCGTCTGTTCGACCAGCTCTATTCAGATCTCAACACCTCAGCTGAGGCATTGAAGCGTCTTAACAACGACGGCCTCGGCGGTCCAATCCGTTTCGATGAATCCAATTCCAACGATCCTTCGACGGCCCTCAACAAGTTTTATGACATTCTAAGCTGCCTCCAGGCACTTGTTATTGAGCCCAGTGGTTTTATTCAGCGCCTAGCGATACAAGTAAGTAGGTAGCCTTGGTAATATGCGAACATCACAGTGGCTAACGGCAAGTAGACACAACTGCTCGCATCCATTAAATGGCTCGGCGAGTTTCAAGTCACTCCGTGTATACCTCTCGATAGTAGCATATCGATTCAAGAGCTCGCCGACCTCGCCGACGTGCCCAAGACTGTCTTAAGCCGCATCGTACGCATGACCGCGACGGCAGGATTTCTTCGCGAACAAGAGCCGGGCTACGTGGCACACACCGCTCTCTCGGCCGCATTCTGCTCCCAATTGACTTACTCGGATGCTGCCACGTTCCTTTCCGAGGTCATTGCTCCTGCAGCTTTGCGCCTTTCATCAGCTACTGCCGTCTTTGAGCGTGGCGATGATCGAGACAACATGAAAAATGGCTTTGCCATTACTCATGAGCTTGGCCGTCCGTTTCCGTGGGCCTGTGCAGAGGACCCTCAGCTACGCAGGCAGTCTTTAGCGTACTTTCGCACGCTAAGCCAAACGACAGCGTGTGACGAGCTCAATTTTCTCACAGTGTATTTGAACCGTCTTGATGAGGGTGCCCGCGTGGTCTATGTGAGTAATCTAGATTCAGAACCTAGAAACCCGTGGTCATGAATAGCCCGTGCTAACTTCCGAAAGATATGCGATAGATTAACCGAGCCGTCGAGGGTCTTTCTACAAGGATTAGAAGCTTGCCATTTTGTCGTTCAAAGTTACGACTTGGCTCCTGGAGATATCTATACAGAGACTTCTACCAAGATTGACCTTCATGATTTGACTCAGCGCAAGATCACAGTACAAAGGAGGGACCCAAATGGCCCGCAGCTGGTCAAGGACGCAGCATTGTACATTCTACAACCTTTCTTGCCATCTAAAATCCCTTACGGAATGAACTTATCAGCTGTGCTTACGGCCGATCTACAAGCACACCTGAGCGTTCTCCGTGCCAATCCCTCTGCAACTCTTATATTCCTCCCTAGATTACTACCCGAGTCAGGTAGCATAGGTGCTGGCCCTGAAGCTCAACAGCGGCTGAATGATTTGACGAATATGGAACTTGGCTATGAGGGCATGCTAGAAGTTAGGGAGGCAATTGAATTGGTCGAGTCTGTTCACGACGATCATAGGAAGCTTACTGTAACAAGTTATATTCGATGCCAGAACGGAGCTATAGTAGGCTTTGAGGTAGCATTGAGGGAAGTAGATTAGTATAAAGAGTAAACTACTACATCTGGGCCTTAGTATACTTTAGTATATGTACATTAATCCTGCTTATACAAAAAAGTAATAGTAGTAAGTAGTTTATCTCTAGTATATCTAGTTACGTTATTACTGCTCAGACCGAGGAGGAGCTGGCATTAACGATACCACAACCAAAACGGAAAAAAAAAGGACGAGCGAGAATTGAGGTTCGGATATGAAGCTCCAGGTAACAAATAGAGAATCTAAAGGAGAGAATGAAGGGAAGAATGTATGTGGCTGAACTTTTAGATGACAGTGGCATATTTAACTGGCATCTAGGTATATTTAAAGGCAAGACCTTTGCTCTTATTTCACTCTCATAAGTAAAGCTGGCGCATATTCGCGCTTCGGCTTGCCCCACCAAGGCCAACTGGCTGTTGCTGATGACGGCATTTCTGCTTGTAGTATTCCCAGCTGGCTAACCAAGGTACGACAAAACGTGTTAGATTACTTGGTAGCTTGACTCGCAGCTGAGTGCTGGTGTCTGCGGCAAGACTGGACGCGCACTTATAAAATAGATGTGAAAGCTAGTGAGTGGGAGGATTCTGATTAGCGTTAAATGTTTTATATAAGTTGTGGTTGAATTATTGATATTAATTTGCGCATTCTGTAGAGCTATCAAAGCTGGTTGCTCGCAGGTCTGGCTGTTAGAAGCCCAGCATCGGAAAGGCTCGCGCTGGAAGCGCATGCTCAAGAAGTATACGTCGCTAGATACAATCGAGCGCCGAGAGATGGATTGTCTACTCTCGCACTTGGCGTGGTCATGTCTTGGAATCGCACGCAACCGCTAGACATCAACCCTTGATTAAGGAATTGTAGGGTAGGAAGCCATCACCACGCCTGAACCACAGCTCGATAAACGGGGTGAAACGGTGAGTCCGGGTCGAGCTTCTTCCCACCAACGAACAAATCACCGGGGTTTGTAAGGCGATTTGTGGGGTGCGAGCACTGGTGTGTACACACGTTCTTCGTGTGTCTGCAGCCTTCGTCATCATCCACGGGGTTCGAGTGGAATTCTGTCTGGACGCTGACTTCGTAGTCGCCATCAGGTCTAGGCCATCCTTCCGGAAGCATCATGGTGCTCCGATGCTCGGGAAACTCAAACTCCTCCCAGGCACGACTGCCGGACTCATTCGGCTGAAAGAACTTCAACCCAAACTTGCGGTGCAGGCCGCGTTCGAGAACAGCACTACAGAACTCTTCGAAAAAAAGTTCCAGTGCGGACGTGTCAGGAGCGGGCGATGTAGAGTACTCATACGGCTGAAGTTGGCCGTCATTGTCGACGAAAAAGTGAATACCGTGGAGAGTAGGAGTGGCCACAGTATGCATCGGGCGAAGTACGGAAAGATGGCCTCTCTCCGCGATTTCAACGTCTTTGATTACCATAGCTTCTCCGACGTTAACATCGAAGTGTTTGTGGATCAGGCGTATGCACACATAGCTGGGAACTTTGTGTTTGGTCAGGAGAGAACGCAGGGTCTCAAGGTCACCTGAGTCGTCGTCTAGAACAAGCGAAGGGTCTGTGATTAATGGGAGAGTGTTGTATTCAGCCTGTGGGATGATGTTCTCTTTGAGGCGAGACATATTTACTGAGTGGGATTTCTGATAAGCTTAGGGGAGTCTGTATATTTTGACTTTGGAACCGTTTCATTGACAGGGAGAAGCCGGTCTTGACATTAGTCGCTCCAGCCTATCTTATACGCCAAATGTGCCTGGGCTGGCGACAGGGAGATAGGGTACCGGATGTAACTCCAGACCAGTCACATGCTAAACTATACGGACGCACGTATGGAGGAATGCTCCCTCCATGCGCCAATCACTATCCGGGTGTAGTGAACCGAGCCGGTTTTCTGTCGATGTCAGGCAGAATGATACCACCTTTACATTTTGGGTGTAGTGAGTTGGGCTGTGTTTGTGTCAGTGTTAGGTAGAATCGATATTACCTTTGCATTTAGGTGTGGTCAGTGATGCATTCGGTATTGAATGAACCCTGTCAATGTTTCAAACACGTATAGAAATATTGATTTTCTCAATATTGACTGCTCAATATAGGGGTCCTGAATATTGAGGTATATTGAAGATATTGAATATTGAGAGATCAGCTTCGTTGTAACCGATCACGTAGAGGACTCGGCATGTGGCGAATCAAGGAGTGCCAGAGAGCGAAAGAGGGAAGTATCACGACCGGTCGGCACACTGGCTAGAAGCAGGGAAAACAGGTATATTCGTGATGATGAGAGAGAAAGAGGAGAGGAAGCTGCCTAGAGGGATGACGATGTGGATGGCATCCATGCTGAGTCAGCGTGGCGGGCGTGCCTGCCAACACGGCAGGATCAGGATAATTGGAGCGGGAACACAATTGTATGAGATAAGCATTACCAGTACAGACCAGTGTACGGCTTTGGCTGCAAATGGTGCTGATTGAGAGCAGCAGACATATCTGCGGAGATGTCGAGTGAACTTGGGAATAGCATCATGTGGAAGGAAAAAGGGACAGACAGGTGCCAGATGTGGTAGGTAATGCCTGCAACCTCCCGATTTGGGATCACGGTAGACTTAGTAACTCATGCTTTCTTAATATCCTCACTATCATCAGTGTCCTCAAGATTATTTCACTACTTATACCCAATACTGAATTGTCAATTTGGGATTTCCTTGATGTATACGTATTAAATGCGCAACTGGGTTTCTCTCAATGTCTGGCAGAATGGACACCACCTTTAGGTCCGCCCCCACTGCCCCGCTCGAGGTGAAAGCCTTGAATGCAACCCATCTCTCACATCGGCTAGGTTTTCGCACCATCCTCCCTGTTTTGTAGCATATGGCACCGGAGCTAACACAAAATCTTATCAGCCAACATGTCGTCTCCAGAACAGCCTCAAGATGAAAGTGCTAACGCTGGTGCCGGCTCCCTCTCGAGTCAGAGACTGGACACGGACTCGCTCACTTGTGACTTTGACGGACACATCTACACTGGTATCCAAGGACTCGCTGCGAGGTTTCTCGAGGCTCGGCCGTGGTCGGGCGTTGCGATCAAGGTAGCTGGGGAATTGAAGGGGCCACATGGGCTGGATGATGCCTCACGCGGGGATTTTGTCGTCTGGCTCGAACATTTACAGACTATCACTCGGCAAAACAATCTACCTCGAGATATGGCCACTCGCTTTACATGGCTCGAAGGAAGCTCGCAAAAGTCATCCCTTGTACTATCCCATTGTGGCGACAGCAAGGGCAGCTTCAGTTGGTCAGACGTCCTTGCTGTTGGCGAGATAAGCGTCGATGGCTCTTACAAGAAGGGTTTTCATACTCTATGTGTTCACGCCAAGGAAGTGTTCTCTCATCAGCCCGCCCGCATACTTCTTCATGGGTTCTATATTTATGGAGCCGTGTTAGAAATGTGGGTGTTCGACCGAGCAGGAATGTACGGGAGCAAGGCTGTGGATATCACAACGACACCAAGTCTGCTCACCCAAACTCTTGCTAGCTATCTACTCATGGATAGTGCCTCGCTAGGTGTGGCCGACTTGATAAAATGTGACGATTTGGGTAAGTATATCGACTGCGAGTCCGACAGTCAACCTTTATTAACTGGCCGACTGTACCTTGATGAGCCGGCGATTTTCGCGCGCGTTGACAAGACGATCGTTGGTGATGGGCTTACTTGCTACCGGGCCAGGGAACAGAGATCTGATGACTGGAAGTACGCAGTCAAGGTCAAATGGTCGGAGTCAGGCCATAAGTCTGAGGTCAATCTACTTCAGCTGGCCATGGAAAAACGTGTATGGGGGGTTGTCCACCTAATTCAGCACTGGGCCATATGTGACACAAGAGACTGGCGTCGTGGGTTGGTCCTTGCTAGTTCTCGCACGTTCCCGCCTGAGACGAGCGTAGTCAAACGTCCTGAATCCGCTATCGACAATACAGTCCAAGTTTCGAGAAGCGAGACCGTCCCCGCGGACGACACAAGGCAGCCAGCTATCAATGACAGGGTCCTCAATTGTATAATCACGACGCCACTTGGAGAGTCACTCCATCGATTTGAATCGGTTGCGGAGCTTCTTTACGCGTTACGAGATGCGATCAAGGCTCATCGTTCGTTGTATGTCGTTGGTGGTATTCTTCATCAGGACATATCCCCGGGAAACATCATTATTCCTTCACGTGTCGTGGGTTCTGGTGATAGCGATAGCCCCAAGGGAATATTGATTGACCTGGATGTTGCCAAGCTGGCGAAGACACCATCGAGACAGTTCGAAAGCGTTGGAACGCCACTTTTCCAGGCGATCGGTGTCTTGCAGGCATATCTACCCGATAACCCTCATACATATCGTCATGACCTAGAAGCTTTTTTCTATAGCTTCCTCTTTCTTGCAATATGCAAGGGACCGGTTCCCGCGGGCGAAAACCAGCTGCAGTTACCAGAAACAAGCGCATTACAGATGTGGACAGAAGGTCGACCGGTGGACAGAGCAAGACGCAAGATAAAGGACATGGGCTATGAAGGTTTTCGTGCCATAACGGCTGAGTTTACACCTGAGTTTAGGGGACTTCAAGGACCAGCAGAGACACTCAGACGCCTGTTGTTTCCTACAAGGGATGGGAAGTTGTGGACAGGGACCGATCATACGACGGAAGGAATGACAGCTCTATACAATGAGATGATTGAAGTTTTTGACATGGCGGCCCAAGTTGAGGCTAGTCGTGAGCGTCGATTGTAAACAGAAGAATACCAAGTACATGAAGACTAGATTAAGTCGGCCATGCTCTTACATGCTAGCCTTAAATGCATTGCCCAGGTGATGTTGTCGGGTGAGGCACATTAATGAGTAATACTTTAAAAAATGGCTGCACCTCCAAGCTCTTACCACATTACGTAGGTGTAATTGCTACCGCAATAATACACGACTACGATATAAAGGAAGACCTTTTGGATTAATGCTGCAATTCTGCTATTGTTCAAGATCCTGACTTCTCTGTTGCCACGGTGGCTCGGGGGTATGGTGTTGACCGCTCAAAGATCCGACGCCGTTCAATAATGTTGGACCGTCCGGCGATCAACATGCGCACAATGCACGCCTCTGACGCTGAAGAAGATGGACTTTTACGAAAACTAGGCGTATGGAGCGGCTCTGATTTTCCTGTATGGCGTCAGCACTGCAATGTCACTGCTGCTGTACACTCCTTGGCGAACGATTGTGTGACAAACCAGTGCATGGACCAAGCCAACCTCCCAGTCGTTCGAATGCGACTTGTGGTGCATCTCGGCGCTCTCGCCGGCCTCTGAATGGCTGTGGTCAAGCTAAAATAGATTTCTCCGCATGCCCACAATGTCTGGGAGGATTTAAGTCGCAGAGGCTGTTGAATGCTTCGGCTTGGTGGACCAGTTGTTTGATCATTCGTGGGAGTTTAGCCGAAGCTTGCGGGTCATCCATCTCTGCCGCAAGCTTGTTCATGTCAATACGAATACTTTGCTACAGGTAACCAGACTCCTCAATGATAGAATAGCTAACCTGCAGGAGACATGCTAAGGTGCCCCAGAAAAAGGCTGGATCTAGGGACGTTGATAGCTTGGTTGCGAAGAAGCCAGCAAATATGTTCAAATGCTCAAGGGATAGACGAATGAGTAGGATTTGCAGTGGAGCATCTTTGAGAACGTTCGCCTGGACATCATCCCACGAGCTGAAGCTCTCAACTGTTTCACGGTCATCTTGATCCAACGAACGCTTGTGCTAGTCGGCAACGGCTCGCCATTGGGTAGAGAAGAATATCTCTCTAATGTAACGAATAAGCTGGCCGTTATTCAGGGGCTCTAAGGCTTACATACAAGGCAGCGGTTTCCATTGCGTCAGACGCGTCCAAGTTTGGCCAAGATTAGGCACCAGAACAGAGATATGGTGTGGAAATGCTATAGTAAGGCCTGAAAGGATCGGGCTTACTGAGAATCGACGCGGCGATTGAGGCAGCTAGGCAATCTGATCTATGGGTCGTAGGGACTGAAGTCGTAGGGGGCCGAAGAGGGGGTTGCTCCTCTAAATACTCATCGCATCACGCCACGTCACTCAGTCTATCGCTTATTACCTAAGTACCTACCTAACTTAGTTGATGGAGCCGGACTGGCCAAGAGCTTTCACGCGGGCCGGCCCTTCCTGCCAAGTAAACTAAATCACACACCTTGCCAGATACATACTTTGCCTCCACTGGTGCGCACAGGAGCTGCTTCGCTCATTGTGAGAGGATGAGCCAGGCCATCGCAGCAAAGCAGTCTATTGTGTTGGCCTTGCTACAGTTGTTCGTTGCTATTGCGCAGACAGTCATTTCTTTGACAAGTACGGGAAACACACTTAATTGATATTTTCTTATTGTAGAACATAGGAGATTTGCGGCTAGGATCGGGGTTGTGCGTCCTCCAAAAGTTGACGTAGACAGTGTACGATGATTGATCGTTCGCCACACTTGCGACCGGCTTATCAGGTTTCAGACGCCTCTATCTGCAAACGACTGGATTATACCCTCATTGCTCTCCTCATATACCTTCAACTCTACATGCCCATCATCCCTCAGGATGGTATTTGCCTGAACAAATTTCCAAGGCGGCTCAGGTTTTGACGCTACGATCTTTCTCCAAACTTCATACTGACCATCAACTGCACTGAGAGCCTCATAAAAGGACCTGCAGGGACCAATATCCGCAGTACAACGCCATACGTGGATGCGATGAAGCATGCGACCGATGGAAGGTTTCCCATTGGAACGTATTTTGGAGCGGTCAACACGAACATAAAGTACTCCTGCAGTCTGATCGCAATGCACCGTGAACAGCCCATCGGCATCAGCCAGTAAATGCTTGAAAATAGCGTAGTTTGCCTTTTCATAGAGTTAGCAATATGCACTCTCCGAAAAAGGGAAATTCATACGTTGGCGTGCGGGCTGCCCCACGACTGCTCCTTTACATTGAATGCCTGAAGGGCTCGGAGACCCTCAACCCCAATATGGAGGTACATATAATATATCACTACTGGGATTTTAGCAGGCGAATGAAAAGCAACACATGCAAAGGAATAGTGCTCACGGTCATCAGCCTTGATATGGCTGTCATTATCATAACCGTACACGGAGAGCATATCTTTACCTTCTCCGAGATAATATGAAATGAGCATTGCTCTACACTCTTCTACCGTTCCCGCTAACTTCTCAAACACGCTCGTCCATGTTTGCCCGGGTCGATACCACGAGTGAACAGGCTTGGCCGTGAGCGAGTTGATTGGCGCGCGTTCCGGGTCAAAATTGTAAACACCAGCCGACGTCTCAGAGAGCAGCTTGCCAGTACCGTGGCCAAGAAGCTCGTGGATTGAGGTCGTAACGAAGCGAATAATGTGGTTAACCTTCTTGAACTCCTGCGCCTCGGAAGGATGAACCCAGTGGAATAGACGATGAGGGTCCGCATTGGCATTCATTCGATTTGCATAGACAATATTCTTGAAACCGCATGTCTCACGGATGTCGTTGTACTACAGGTCCCCGACGAGTTAGCCAGTTGGCCAGCGTTTGGGTGGCCAGTACTTACGTTAGGCACATTAGAAGCCTCCCAGACATTGCTGCAGACAAAGGCAAGTGCTATCAATCGAGGTTAGACTAGCGAACGTGGAAACCATGAGTTGATCTACCAACCGTGAACAATTGAGAACTGGGGTGCCTGAAATTCGGACTTTTCAAACGGCCCCTTTCCATCATTGACGTCAAGCACTGCCCAGGGAAGGTTTCGAATAAACTTTGTTGAATTTTCCACTAGAGCCGCCAACTTGGCGGTTTGCTGTGAGTCGGCAATGCTGACCACGCCTCTCCACTCACATCTTACCCCGTACGGGTCTCTGTAGGGCTCGACAAAGCCAAAGTTGCTCTCCACTCTCGGGTTGTAATCCGCTACCCACCACTTCATAGACCTTCGATACGCCTCCAAGCTTCCCGTAGTAAAGCTTTCGACATAGTCAATGATAACACGAGCTTGGCTATCATTAGCCGAAAAGCGGACGGCTTTCAAGAGGTGGTCACAAATTTTGGCCATCTCTTCCGAGTGGTCACCGCGCTCAAGTCGGATACTTGCGTTATCCAGCTGCAAATCTCCAACTTCTGGTTCGAGAGCGTTGATGGGAATCGCTGATCCTTTCAAGTGACTCTCAAGTGTAGCATTTTTCTGCACAGACGCCTGGAGGATGTTGTAGTTAACATGGCTCCCTTCAACACTCTTACAGATTCGGGTATTCTCTGGCTCGATAGAATATTTCTCCATCACGCGAGCGATGGCGGCTATCTCATCTTTTGTGATCCTAGCGTCACCGGGGTAGTACGTCGAGTCTGAGAAGCCTAGTGTACTGGGCGTGGACGATAACAGGGGCTCGATAACCTTCTCCAGTGCAGCTGTGGCAGCTGGTGAGATACTTGCCATTCTGCGCAGAGAGTCTGCCGAAACTTGGGGCACGATCTTGCGGTCGCCCTCGCCCTGTGATACATATCAGTTATCTTACCAAGCACGCCATTTGACGAAGACAACCTACGCAGAAGTTGTTCAATTTGGACATGAACATGCCACAGTAGTCCAAGAAATTATCCATGTCCTCTGCTGAGATCCCGAACCGCTGCACGAACTGGGTCCACTCTCCTCCACAGGCCTTGTGCAGCTCGAGGATGAAGTCGAAGATGCCGGTACCTTCGGGAGAAGTTTGACGAAGGATGATTCTGCTGCCATGCCAGGCAGCTTGTGAGAGGTGATGAGCATACAGCTGCTCATTCTGGGAAAGACGATCAAAGACGTCTTTGATTGAGAGCTGATACGTCGTCACAGAGTGGCGAGATTGACCTGGTAAAGCCATCTAGTCAGAGACTTGAGTACGATAGAGACCGTGTCCGCTGTTCAGTTGCAGCGATTTAAAAACGTGGCAAGAAGGAAAGCAGCAAAGCCTTTTACTTTCATACGGTTAGCAATTTCAAGCTCAACCTTCTGGGGCCTGGTAAAGCCTGAAAGCGGGGTATCTGTTTAGAGGCATATTTTAGTTGGTTCTAGTATAAGAACAAATATGTTAGATTGACGGCGACCTATAAGGTGATTTAATAGTTAAAATAGCGAAATAGGTTATAGTAATACCCTACTATAATAGTTAGGTGTAAGATATTAGATATATAGGAGTATAATTAAATTATAATATAG
>JAPFSE010000511.1:0-17934 GCA_030777785.1 Beauveria caledonica | reverse complement strand
ACTCAGAGCAATCGATGCTATTGTCAAACAATTTCTTTTACGTTCTAATGAGCGAAAAGTAGTCATCAATCTTGGATGTGGAAGGTGAGTAAACGTGCTCTGCCGCTGGATTGCTAATACTAATACGGCGAACAGCGATGTTTTGCCATGGCAAACCAATACCCGATATGGAGACAAATGTAGCGATGTATTGTTCATTGACATCGACTACGCAGACCTCATGCACAAGAAGAGAGCTGTGGTTTTGGAGACTCCTCGGCTGAAAGAGCTTCTTGGGTCATCTTTTGAAGTTTCCGAATCTGACAAAGATATTGTGCTGCTGAAGAGTGAAAGATACTGCCAGATTGGATGCGACCTTCGTGATTTGCAAGCACTTCGCCAGGTGCTAGAGACTCTGGTCGATTTGTCGGAATGCCCTGTTCTCTTCGTTGCTGAGGTCTCCGTTACTTATATGGATACAGAATCTGCGGATAGGTTACTTGAATGGGCTAGTTCTGTTGGCAAGGCCGAGTTCTGCCTTCTGGAGCAAATTTTGCCTTATGGTCGTGGTCATCCGTTTGCCCAGACAATGCTCCTGCATTTTGACAAGCTCAAGACGCCACCTCGGTCTGTCGGGTGTTATCCGACCATTAATGACCAGTCTCAGAGGTTCAAGAGCCGTGGATGGCCAAGTGTGCGGATATGGGATTTGTGGGATGCCTGGTCCTGCGGCGAGTTTGTGAATGCCCAAGAGCGGATCGCTCTCGACGACATCGAGCCATTCGACGAGTGGGAAGAGTTTATGCTCTTTGCACGCCATTACTTTGTTCTTCACGCATCAGCAACCGAGGAAGGAGACGTGACGAAGGGAAAGACGGGCATCCAAGTTAACCAACAAACCCGTAAAGTGCAACCTTGCCAAGAGCTCAGTATGCAGTTAACTACGTTTGCTGGCAGCATCAAGCGCCGATTTGGAGCGTTGGCAACACTTCAGGACGTAGAGGGGCGGAAGTTTTTATTGAACATGATGGGACTCGGCTCTAATGCCCGCGAGGATAGGTATGATATGTATTCTCTCGACGGCGGAGTCGCATTTTCCCCAGCACTACCTTTGACAGGTCCATCGCCGCGCATGTGCTTCACTTTTACAGACTTGGGATCCTATGGCATCTTACTTGTCGGAGGTCGCGGTTCTCCAGCCAGCGCATTATCTGATTGCTGGCTCCTCAAAAGCGATCATGGCCGGAGCTGGCAGTCGACGTGGAAGCTGCCGGTTCCCCTTTATCGCCATTCTGCGTTGCGACTAGCTGGAACATCACTGCTTCTTGTAGCTGGAGGTAAAATAAGTCCCTCGCGAATCTCTGAGTACTTTTTCGTGTTCAATCCCGAAAAAGGCTGGCTCCAGTGCAAGATTGCCGGGGACATGCCAAAGCCTTCCTTTGGCTCCATTCTATGCAACAGTCCGGTGGACTCTTCGAATGGAAAGCCTACAGGACTTCTTTGTGGCGGAATTGAAGAATCTGGCCTACTTGCTCAGAAGAAATACGAATGGACTCTGGACATCGCTTCTAAGCACGTAAGTACATCTCTCACCTCCTATCCAAACCAGCTCAGCTGACCCGTGATAAGCCCACCATCACATTTACGATGATGAACCAAAACTTTGCCCCAGAACTGTCTATATTCGGAGCGAGCTCTGTTGAAATTCAAGGAAATACACTTGTCTGCGGAGGCATAGGTACAGACCTGACCATCGATGGGCAAGCAATGTATTGCCTGACCTCATCAAAATCCAAGGTCGACCTCACTAGAATCACGCAGCGCCCAGACGATGCAGCAGCCAAACCGTTCATGATTGGCGCTTCGGTATTGTATACTGACGATCGCATTGTTATTGCCGGAGGTGGTGCGACCTGTTTTTCTATGGGTACATTTTGGGAGACGAATGTTTACCAAGCCCAAGTGCCCACAATCCTTATCAGTGGCCGAGTGGCCGCAGATGGAAGATTGATATCTACCGAAATCAAATTGATTTCTTCGCAGCGCGTCATAAGCAGCACTTCTCCTCACAGAGGCGATAGCGAACTAGGCAGACTTGATGCAAAAGCTAGAATATCAACGATCGCGCGCGTTAGCTTGAGCTCGGAGTCCGATTTTGAAGATATCATCCTGCGCGGCCAGCCAGTGGTAATCAAAAACCTTCAACTGGGCGACTGTCTCGAGAGATGGACCGCTGCATATATGGCAGAAAGGGTGGGAAGCGACAAGAAGGTGAGTAATTTCTGCAGTCCTGCCGCGGTCGTTGGCCCCTGACTCCTGAACTAGGTGGTTGTACATGAATGCCAGCCGGATGATTACACAATGGATTTTACCACGAAGAATTTTCGCTACGTCACTGATGACTTTGGCACTATTTTGGCTAGAGCCAGGAATGGCGAGCGTTTGTACTTGCGCTCACTGTCAAACGAGAAGCCAGCCGAGCAGCCAGCCAAGCTGGAAGACGACTTCCCTGACCTGGCCACAGACTTCGTTCTGCCAAGACAACTTGAATATGTTAAAAAGAAGCTTTTCAGTTCTGTGTTGCGAGTATCTGGCAAAGTCAACATGTGGCTTCACTATGATGTAAGTCAGAAGCTGCTACTCACATGAGCCTTGTCTCTAATTTCGGAATAGGTCATGGCAAATGTGTACGCGCAGATCATTGGAACAAAAAAAATGATCCTTTTTCCGCCGAGCGATGTACCTCATCTAGCATTTGCGCCTGGTGCGTCTAGCTCTAGCATCGATGTATTTACGTTGCTTGAAACGCCCAAGCTAGCTCATACACGTCCCCATGAAGCCATCGTTGGCCCTGGGGACGTGCTATTTCTGCCACCTCTGTGGCTGCATACCGCAACACCCACAACAGACATGAGTGTTGCGGTCAATGTATTTTTTCGCGATCTTGACGGCGGGTACGCCATCGGACGCGATGTGTACGGCAACAGAGATCTGGCCGCCTATGAAAAGGGCAGACAGGAGGTGGCCAAAATTGCAAAGCAATTCCAAGAGCTACCAGAAGAGACACGCAAGTTTTATCTCGCAAGGTTGGCGGATGAATTACTGCAAGCGGGGGGAGGCAATAATTGATCAATAGGAGTGTACAGCTGCCGCTCAATATGTAGGCCAGCATGAACAGCCGCGTCAGTTTACACAAAATGAGAAGAAAGTACTGGCCAGGGTGAATGTGCGCTGAGCAGGAGGTTCGATTTTGCGAAAAGGTGAAAAGGGGGCTTTGGCCGGCTGGCTGCCAAGCCATTTACTAGCTATCAGTCCAAGTGCAGCACTTGCACTGAGCTGACTAGCTTCATGCCATCATTTCTAGTTCCCAGCGGGGTCGCATGGTTTCGGCGACTATAATGTCGTCTTTCCGTCATCAATTCATCTTGCTAGCGATAGATGAACTACTCTCGAGCTTGCCGTCAAGAAGAGGTAACGGATGTCTTCTCTCGTGAATCTGTGAGCCAATCTGTCGATCTGACACCAGCCCACATTTCGTGGGAACACGTCGTCTCTGTCGAGATCGCAGCGCGGCAAAGGAACAGTCTGCCCGCGACGAGGAGCTTGCGAACGTGAAACGATCACCAGCTGCGCTTTTATCTGCTTCGATTGGCTCATTTATGAACAACGGAGTCTCCTGCACACTGCCGCCGACATGCCTGCTGCTGGACGTTTGCTGCGTCGCATGCTGCTCCCCGGAGCTGCCCTGACGACGGGAGCTGTCCTGGTCTACAGCTATCGCCCACGAAATATACCTGGCCATTCATCCGCCGCAGTGCCACCACCAACGTATGCCCTCGATGGCTCCTTCACGATGCCGCGCTTCCCGCACGTCAAGTCCCGCCAGGAGCAGCTCGACGCTCTACGCCTGAGCGAAAGCAGCGCTACCGATGACGAATATGATATGCTCGTGATTGGCGGTGGCGCTACCGGTGCTGGTGTTGCTCTTGATGCTGTGACTCGCGGTCTCCGAGTTGCTGTTGTGGAACGTGATGACTTTAGTAGCGGAACCAGTAGCAAAAGCACAAAACTGGTTCACGGTGGTGTTCGGTACCTTGAAAAGGCTGTCTGGAACCTTGACTACAACCAGTACAAGCTGGTCCGTGAGGCCCTCACGGAGCGCAAGTACTTTTTGCAGACTGCGCCTCATCTTTCCATGTGGTTGCCGATAATGTTGCCTCTCGACAAATGGTGGAAGGCACCTTACTACTGGGCTGGAACCAAGTTCTACGATGTTCTTGCTGGTAGCGAAGGCATCGAAAGCTCCTATTTTCTTACCCGCAGTAAGGCTCTCGAGGCCTTCCCCATGCTCAAGCAGACGGACCTGGTAGGCGCTTTGGTCTACTACGACGGTGCCCACAACGACTCGCGGATGAACGTCTCCATCGCCATGACCGCTGCTCTCTATGGCGCCACCGTTGCGAACCACGCCGAAGTCACCGGCCTTCTTAAGGATGATAGTGGCCATCTCTGCGGTGCCAAAATCCGTGACAATATTGCCGTTCGCAATGGTAAGCCTACCGAGGACTTTACGGTGCGCGCAAAGTGTGTCGTCAACTGCACAGGCCCCTTTACAGATGCCGTTCGTAAGATGGATGACGAAAGCTGCAAGGAAATTGTTGCACCATCCTCGGGTGTCCATGTTATCTTGCCAGGCTACTACAGTCCGGGCAAAATGGGCCTGTTGGATCCATCAACCTCTGACGGCCGTGTGATTTTCTTCCTGCCCTGGCAGGGAAACACCATTGCGGGCACCACAGATTCGCCTTGTGCAATTACGCCTAACCCAGTTCCAGATGAAGAATCTATTAAATGGATACTCGATGAGATTCGAGGCTACCTCTCTCCCGAAATCCGTGTCCGTCGTGGTGACGTTTTAGCCGCCTGGTCGGGTATTCGGCCACTCGTCAAAGACCCCAAAGCCAAGAACACCGAGTCGCTCGTGCGCAACCATCTCACAGACGTCTCTCGCTCCGGTCTTTTGACTTGTGCTGGCGGCAAATGGACAACATATCGTCAGATGGCCGAGGACTGCGTTGACGTCGCTGTCAAGGAGTTTGGTCTCAATACCAAAGCAGTCGAGAACGCACCGCGAGTCAGTGGGACCAACCATATAGACGATGGTGCCATCCTTGATGGCAAGTGTCAAACCCACAACGTGAGATTGATTGGGGCACATGGCTTCAGCAAGACGCTCTTTATTCCATTGATTCAGTACTTTGGCGTGGAGACAGAGGTCGCCAAGCATCTCACTGAAAGCTACGGGGACCGTGCCTGGTCAGTTGCTGCTCTTTGCAAGCAAACACCTCAGCGTTTTCCCGCCCGCGGCGAGCGTATCTCCCAGCTCTACCCCTTTGTGGATGGCGAAGTGCGATATGCTTGCCGACACGAGTACGCACAGACGCCCGTCGACATCCTGGCGAGACGCACACGCTTGGCCTTCCTCAGCGCCCAAGCAGCCCTTGAGGCTCTCCCCAAGGTTATCGATATCATGGCAGAGGAATTGAAGTGGGATCATCGCAGACAAGAAAGGGAATGGAATGATAGTACGTTCGCCGCCTACCCCATCCCTCCCGCGGTGGTTGTTGATTAGTAGACTGACCTGTTATTACCCGACAGCTGTCGACTTTCTCAAGTACATGGGCCTCCCTCAGCCGTTGCTCTCTGCCACCCGTAAGCAGGTTGAGCAGGGCAAGCTCGATTTTGCGAGTTCGCTTGAGTGGAATATGTACTCGCGACACGATAAGCCCCAGGAGGACTAAACAAGTTCTAGCTATACTGGTGGTGCGAAGGGCCTGCGCTCTGTGCCAACATCACACCTATTGCGGAGTGGGCGGTATCATGCCGCCCCATCTTCAAATTGTGGCCATTTTCAATATTCGTACAGCGCGCCCTCTTGCTGGGTTAGCAGAAGGGCGATGTATGGGTAGCAAGCCAAGACGCGCTCCTGCCTAGGCTAGCGAGTCATAAGCCGAGGCCCGTGTTTCCACTTAGACATCGACGACCGACTTTCCCTCCCTTCATTACCTTTGACTTGCGGGACTCATGGACAAAGGGAAACTAATGAAAACGGCTTTTCCTAAATACTCAAATAAGACTCCTCACTTTGATTACAATGACGAGTAGTAGGTAGAAAGTAGATCCAAAGGGCGCTCGCTGCCGGCGGCGCAATACCTCACATTCACCCCTACCCACTAACACAAATAGTTCTTGTGCCCGTCCGACGCAAGGTTTCCTTTTACGGCAAGATGCAACATGCCTTCGCGATGCCAATAATGGGACAATACATGCTCGGTATTCATTTGTGCGTGTGCATCTATCCGCATGATTGCATATCACTATTTGTCTCGTCTTATTCTCGAATTAAGTCTTCCTTCGTATCTTCAGCTCAACACTATTAGGTATTTATATTGAATCTGTGTAGTGGGTATATTTGAGGCGTTTGCATCGGAAATTGGAACTGTGCCGATCAAGATAGTGAGGAAGACTTGGTAGCTGATTTTCAAGCATGGTGGCCGTGTCCATTGCCACTGTCTGTCGCCCACATGTTTGCCTGTTATGTCTGCCACAGGCTGCGTGTGACTACACCCACTGTAGGCATTTACTTCAAGCGAGCTGCCTGTTCGACTCGGTTGCCTGCCGGGCGGGCGGGTACGCGTCTACGATGATGCGCCACAGTGCCATGACTACAAAGATCTGGAGAGAAGAGGAAACCGATTCGAGATATAAGAATTGTAGTGGTCCGGTGCGTACACGCAGAGCCCAAGTCTCATTTGAAAGAAATATTTTGCGCCCTCAAAACATGCGGGCGTCTTGTGCAGCAGAAACAATGCAAATGCCGAAAGGGCAAACGTAATGTACAGCGAAATAAAAAAGGATTACCAACTCCAAGTCACCATGCCAATGTCCTCTAAAATGTGTCGCTCGCTGGTCAGCAGCTTGAAGTCAAAAGTAAATCGCAAGCCATGTCTAGAGGGGGGAACAGTCGGCCATCTAATGGAAGAGTGAAGCTCTTGAACAAGAAAAACGTTTCGCCTGAATGCGCGCCCACGGAACTCCCGGTAAATCAGTTACCTTCATGATGCCAAGTCAGTGTCGTAAAGCAATAAATAATGATAGGATGGGGAAAATCGCAGTCGCTTTGTAATTGCGCCACCATTCAGCTTCCCAGCCGTAAGAGTCGTTAGTGGCGGGGACGCTGCCTGTGCAGGGCTGTGACCGAGCCCTGTAACACCATAGGTAATCATCGAAATGTTGCCCAAAGCTGAGGATTGCTCGCGAATCGCAAATAGCACGTCAATCGCTTTTGACAGTGTCGTTGGGCGCGATCACGACCACGCAGCTTCATAAGGTGTTGCTGTTCCCGCTACCACGGCGACTATCGAATCCGCTCGAGGACGAAGACGTGGCGTTAGGCCGTCGGCTGGAAGCCTTGCGATTAAAGCCCAACTTCTCGCCCACCTTTTTCCAGCCCTTGTTGTGGGCGGCGACAGCACGCTGCAGCCCGCCGGGGGATGCATTGAAAGCCCAGTCCGAGGTGGTAGGAGGAGTTGTAGGAGGGGTCATGGGTTCATTGGTGGAGGGAGAGTTACCCTCGCTATCATCGGTGAGGCCCTCAAACTCGAGGCTCTGGCTGGTTCGGCTCTTGGCAGTGGTGTGAGATCGGGGAGAGCGAACCTGCTCGTCGCAATACTCAACGTGAAGAGGGACGACAGATTCGAGAAAAGGAACCAAGAGCGAGTCATTCATAAGCTCGTAAATGATAAGGCAGGCCTCGTCTAGAACAGAAGGGTGGGGAGGTACGGGGTTGTAGTGCGTCATCAGCAGGCGATCGCGGACTCGCGAGGGGATGTTGACCTCGCGAGGAGCGCAAGGGACAATGTACACCTGCATGAGCTTTTGCCAGAGAGCGGAGAGGCGGGTGTTGGCATCGGCGGCAGATTTGGCCTCGGAAGCAAGATTTTGGTATATGCTGGCGTAACGCTGGGCATCGAGCGTGAACTCGAGCGTCTCCATGCAGTGATTTTGAGAGAGGTATGCCATAAAAGCAGTAAGAGTATAAGGCGGCGGCGAGTTGTCGGCAAGAATGTCGCGAAGCGTGGGAGGTTGATGGGCAGCCATAATGTACCTGGGAGATCCTGGTCGTGGGGCGAATAGCTCGCTGTTAGAGCGTGAGTATGTGCCGATTTGATAGAAGTCTTCAAAGGCGGAAGAGGGTCTTGGGGATAATTCAGTAAGAATGGGAGTCAAGTCTATCACAAGGCTAACCATGTCTACTTTTGATCCCGGAGGGATTGTGATCCTTATTGGCGGCCAAGCAGCGATTGCAACAGACCCAGGCTATCTTGGAGTAGATTGTCCTGGGGGGCAACAGAGGCCGCGATGAGAGCGTGGGAGGGAGGCGTGGTCGAATCGCTTTGTTGACTGCAAAGACAAGCGGAGAGAATATTACGCTAGGTTTCCGAGCACGCGAGACGTGAGAAACGAGGGCGTACGCATGCACAGAGAGCTGTGCGTGCGACCAAGACGTCTGGACCAGAATCCCGGCAACGGATGTTGGGGAGGAGAGGCGACGAGGGCGAAGTCGCTTGCCGACGTCGGACAGCAGGATCGATTATGTACGACGAAGGACGTGTAGCAGGGAAAAGGCGATGTTGCAGTGATGAGGCTGCTCCGTGATTTGAGAATGGGAAGAGAATAGCGTCGCGGGAATGTAGAGTCGACAACGGTGCGTGAGTGCGTGGGTGCGTGCCAGCAGAGACAAGATTGGAAGCGACGCTGGGAAGCGGGGAGGCGACGGTATTAAAATGGTGGTGGTCGTAGAATAGTGTTCTATTTTGGTGGCTTGCAGGGGTGATGATGCTGCTCTGGCGCTAGGCAGGCGGTCTTCTGCCACTTGAAAAGTCAAAAAAAAGGGAAGTAGTTGGTGAAGGTTGTGGGAGCGACCAAGTTTTGTAATGGAAGAGGGGGGAGGGCTATTAACTTACAAGCATGAATAGTGCTGAGATTATTACCAGTAACCAAAAATCCACGGAACGGGAAGGGGAGGGGGCGTCTGATGAGGCAATCGAGCATACACCCATCAAGGTTTAGAACATTGGGCGAAAAGTCGAGTAGAAGCAGCAGCGAAGATGGCGTAGAAGAAGAGGAGAAAGGATGGGGGAAGGTAGGCTGGCATGGTGGGATCGGAGCTTTTTTTTCTCCTTGCCTCTCTCTGCGTGGGCTGCGGGCTGTTGACTAAGTATTAAGTGAGAGCCAGTCCGGGGAGAGCGAGAGGCAGAGGAGCAGTTTTAGGGCCCCTCTTAGCCCATATAGCGCCCCTCCTTCTCTCCGCTGCCTGCCCCCTTGGCCCTCAAACCTTTGGGTCCTCTCCTCTCCCGAGTTGCTGGGCTGCTGGGCTAATAAATCGCTGACTGGTCTGCTGGTCTACAAACTGGGTCGTGCTTGGACTCATGGACTCTTGGACTCTTGGAAGAACAAAGCCTGCGAATGGCGCTAACTTACCTAGGTAGGTACTAAGTAAGTAGGCTGCATAGTTAGGTGTAGTATCACTTATCAGTTGCCAGCCAGCAAGGTATGTAAAAGTTGTGACAGCTTGACAGCCTATTTTGTAAAAGAGAGGAGCAACGGGGCGACCTATATCCAGTAGCTATTCATGAGTACCATGACGACTTCGGGTCATTCCTTTCTTGCTTTCTTCCTTCCACGACCATCCTGGTCGCTCGTCCACCCGGTCTACCTCGACGCCCGGCCAGACAGGCACAACAGGCCAAGGCCAGCGCGCCCTTGAATCACGGCTACTGGGAATCACGGCTAGGTACTGGTTGTTTGGTACCGGTACCAGCCAGCCGACAGCGTACCTATTACCTATTACCCACGTACTTGCGCACCGCGGTACCACGCACGTTGTTTCTAGAACGCCTGTCAGTGAGCCAGCCGACAGCGTACCTATTACCTATTACCCACGTACTTGCGCACCGCGGTACCACGCACGTTGTTTCTAGAACGCCTGTCAGTGAGCCAGCCGCCCGATATTGCAGGGATGGCCCTACCTTCTTTACCAGTGCACCTTCGAGACGAGTGAGGGCGTCCTCTGTTGTGCCACTCGACATTTCGCGCGCACAGCCAGAAGCGCAGCACCAAGACAGATGCATCGTTTCTCGACGTGATCAGTGCTGTTATATGCTTGGACCCGCCACCCACACACATCTCCATTGACTGCAGAATATTGCCGTGGTATTTCACCATGCAGCCATGCAACCAAGGATGGGACCATGGGGTGATGCGCACATCGAATGGCGAGAGGCCTGTGGCACCTCAGTGCCGGCAATCGTACGCGCTGGCCAGGGCCTGAGAGGTATGTCGTGTCAGCGCCTCTTTACGAAAAGAGTCATGTATTCTTCCTGGCGCCCATCTACCCAGGTGCTGGGCACCGCAGCCATGTGCGCCGAGGGCTTTTTTTGCAGGTGGCGCCGATCTCCCTACCGGTAAATCACGGATAGGCAGCGCTAACTCACTTCGTATCGATTACTGTAAGTAGGTAGCTATCGTCTTTTTACCTAACTAGAGCCTAAACAACTATCCGTTGGCAGGTACGGACACTGAGTTTTAGCCAGAATACTTTGATGCAGAGTCACCACCTGCATGTGTACCGCACCCGGCTTTTCGCTGCTCCTCAGATGACAGTAGTTATCGGCAGGCTCCAATATGAGATGCCCACCTACAACGTAATTGAACTTTTCTTGTCTATATCAAAAGGTGTGTTTATCGCGAACGTCCAGTGCCAATCCTCTGAAACTGATCAGTGAAGTCGATTGAACAGCAATGAGAGGCGGATTATTATTAGGATTTAGATCCATATTTCTGACGCAAGTGTGGACGGTGTGGGCAGCACTGGCTGACGATTGGCCCATCTTACCAAGGCAGGGTATTATTAAGGTTTTTTTGCAACGATACGGAGTACGCAAACAACCAAGAGTTCAGTAATGCATGTACCGCCAGAGAGGAGCGAGAAAGTGTTAGCTACTTGTAACGGCCGCTTTATCTCGGATGGCGTGCCCGGGCCGTCAAGATGCGGTGGTGTGGGCATTTCAATTGAACAGGATGCGCCAGTACATTGCCTATGACTGAAGCCCCCAATAAACGCAATAATGTCCCATCAAACTTTTGACCACTCAACATTACAATAACTTTAAATGGCGCTGCTCGTTCATTGAATAAAACATTGACTAAGTAGTTACCTAGGTGTGCGTGCCAAAGACGAGTACGGAGCTACCTATGGATAACCTGCCCTGCCTAGGTAGGTACGGAGTACTTGTGCGGCAAATGACTAATAAAAAGGCCTGTCGCCTGTGTAGTCTTGAATCACAATTGTACCCGTCGCCATGGGGACTCAATTACCAATTGCAGAGTTTTCAGCGACTCAATTCATTCCAACCACGGAACATTAAAATACAACTCTGAGATTGAAATCCAGATAAGGCTGCATAGGTACCTCGGCGGCTGGGCACCAACGGGAACCATCAGCGGCCGCTTGGCTCTTGGCATTCTAGAACAATGGATGAACGCCGCGACGCGAGTCAACACGTCACCCCTTGTTTGTCAGCCAGGTAGTCTCATTCGCTGCGCTGTCAGATTGCTGCGCGTGCTTGAACTCTTTCCGTACCTTGGTACGTGGCATGCGATTAGCCGTAGTGTTTTGCTGGCGGTCAAGGCGGCGTTGCCCACCCGTCGCCGCCGCCGCCGCCGCTGACACCGCTAAGAAAGCCACTACAGTGGCGAGTAGCCCTCTTCAGGACCGAAGCCCCTTCATGCTCTGGTCGCCGAGCGCTTCTCTCTCCATTTGGTCCAATTAAAGCCTCGTTGGCAAGAAGGGCTTTTCGTGTCCGCAGCTCGAATCGCGCCCGCTGCCGAAAAACACGCACGGCCTTGAAGAAGCTGAATGCCTCCATACGCCATTGCCCATCACGATAATTCTACCTGTGTCTTTCCCCAGTCCAGCGCGTCGTACGAGCGTCGGTCATGCCGTGTTTTTTGGACCTCGCCCCCCAGTCCCACCACCACCTTAGCGACGCCCGCTGCCGAAATAAATGCTCGCTTACTCGAGTTGAATTTCGATGAGAGGGAATATCCAAATTAATATCCGACCATGTTGATTGACCGAACCCAGCTACGAATATGTACACCCTTACAGCAGCCCTCTAAATGCACAAAATGCCGGTCTTGCAGCTAGCTACCTTCGACTCCCTGAACACAAGAGGCGGCTAATGATGCATACCCAAAAATTGTTTGCTTTCTTACCGGGTCTGGCCCAACGAACTACTATGCAGCGCCCGTCAGTGATTAAAGATCCGCTGTCGGATCATATCTGACGAACAGTTCCTCGGCGACCATCTGAATTAAGGTACTTCTATAATATGATGAGCGGAGAAGAATGTCTAGTTGCGCTGATTACACACCTTGCCTGTGTATATTCTCTAGAAACGGTAGTCACCACGACAACTCTGTAGGTACAAAATGACTTGCCATGGAATCTCATCAATGAAGTATTGATAGTTAACCTTTCCAGGGAAATTGGCGACTGTGCCTCCTTCTCGGTAAGCTCGGCTACAAATCTAACACTTAGATTGGGACCAAGGAACCTTTGGGTTACTCGGTCAACTACATCAGCTCACTACAGAGGCCACGGCAGAAGATAGGACACGCGCCGTCGTGCCCTTCCTTCGGTGCATCTTTCCATGTGCTGGTGATGCGTCGAGTAGCGATGCTAAGAGTCCAAACGCTAGTAAGTTTTATACAGTCAACATTAACCAGTGCCGAGTTCCGCTTCGTTTCTCCGCCTCGACTGTGACACTCAAAGATGATCCTTCTCCAGCGTCACATTGTACGTCGTCTCCGGCCCTGCTTTCACAATTGCCTTGCCCACTTAGAGTGAAGGTCTGAATCGGAAGAGCAGAGGCGGGTTGGCGGGCCATGCAACCATGGTGTTAATAAGTAAAGCAACTCGTTCGACTCGTCCCACGCACGTTATCACCCTGCAACGCCTGCTACCGTTCGCTAAGTATATCTTCCCCTCACCCCATAATATGAACGATGTGCATTTCGGGCACCATCCCTAAGTAGAACGTGAAGTACTGCCGGGTGCCTTGCTACGCCGAAGATACGCTGCTGAATCCGTACTGGAACCCAATGTGGACCTGAGCCAACTGTGGTGCGTCTCAGCCACCGCGCAAAGGGATGTGGTTCGTTCCAGTCAACCTGGTACTTCGTCCAATTTGTCAATGACAAGCCTTACATGCATCGAAATGAACGAAGGCGGGCACGAATTATGGCAATTTGCCCTAATAATATTGTTGAAGAAAACTTGTAGTCACAATGTTGCCACAACAGCTCGTGACAGCGATGTAATGCAAATATTGATACGAGGCGTTTCCCCCTGTCATTCAAAGGAGTTTACGCCAAAAGGTCCCTCAGAACTTAACAGAAAACCACAGAGGCGTGGTCGTGATACTAAACTGAATGGCGTGCACCCGTGCCAATAACATCGCACCATCACTACGTCACAACGAGGCCACCCCAGCTAGTATGAGCAGTTTCGTCGAGAAGTTAAACTTGCAGCTTGCCAGGGAAAATACTTATGCCCAGGATTCAGGCATGCCATCTGGGCTCGGCATTTGTCGAGGGCTTAATCGCATCGCAATGGTGTCTGCGAGTTAGGCTAGTCCTCATCTCCTGTGCGGCAAAGTTTTCTCCTTTCGTCTTCCAATCAAGTTTCTTTTTTAATGAGCATTTTGTCTTGCGCTCTAAGATGTAACTTGCAGCCGGTCTCACAATACGAAGAAGGACATTGACTCGTGATCGCCATGCAACAAAAACAGGAATCAATCCGGTCGGTTGGACGTTGTCTGCAGCTGCCGCTTCGGGCTGCCTGGCAGCAAAAGGTGCTCCATCAGGCTTTAGGCAATTAGCAAGACGCAACAAACACTCCAGAGACGAAAGCTCACAGCGCTTCCCACCGACCCCAGGAGTCCGTTTCAGATCATGATACAAGCAAGAATTGTCTCTTGATCCCGCATCGGCGCTGGCTGAAATGGTCCGAGATTGTGGCACATTATTACTTGCCGGCAAGGTGGGTGCCGGTTCTCCTAACTAACTTACAGCAACACTCTAAGTTACCAACAGGCGGCCATATTTGTTCGGTACCCGCTTGCCCGGTTGGAATAAATCGGTGATGTCCATGCATGCAATTGTCTGCGCGAAACTGGGTTTGATAAACACCGTTGATTAATTGAGATTAATTAACCCAGAAAGCAAGGAAAGAACGCACGAGCCAACGCACGAGAGGCTTTTTTCTCTCGATTGTGGCCGGCGCTATTGAACGACGCCACCACCTAAAAACAGCGCTGTTCCCAATGAGGCTCCAAATGCTCAGCGCAGGCGGCCACTCCGGTCTGGACCGTTTGCGGCGAAGGTTGTGGAACACAATACCAAGCCCAGTCAGTAGTGTTGACTTGCGACGAAGATGTGTGCAAATTTAGTCGTTAATAACTTGACTCATGCGATATTGGTTTCTCTTCGGCTCCGACAACCCCACGCTCGTGCAGTAGCTCGCGCAATATCGACCTGGCGGTTTGTGTCGTAATTCGAACCGCGTCTCAGATCTCATGCAAACGTACAGTCGAGCTTCGGCAAGGCAGCTTCCAAGCCTATTCATAGCACATCACACATGAGCAGTTGAAAGCAGCCCGAATACTACATACTTCCTCTTTTCACAAAACATCCAAGAACCATTTACATAGTCTGGCTCCAGCTCCTTGCACGCTTTCGTGTCCCCATATCCAAACCAGCACCACCAGCACGACTTGGGCCCTGTTTCCCACGAATTGGATATCTGCAGCAGTAAATATCGCCGACTCCCAGCACCGTGCTGGCTACCAGGGCTGCGAAGCCATACATCCGCTTCATTGCCGGTGAAAGAACCGCCTCGCAGGTAGCTTGGCGGGTCTGCTTTCCGTGTAGGCCCCGGTGTGCGGCTCTGGCGGCACATAAACGGCCAGCCCATTCCTCACGCCCTTGTTGCTGATCAGCGCCAACAAACCAGCCGATGCCGTCAATGCGTGGAACGAAATTGAATAGACCACCGCCAGTAGCATTCCTCTGCATGTCCGACTCCAATGGCGACCAAGCCGGAGAAAGGGCATCAGAAGTAAACTTGATGCTGAGCGAGATTGTCTCGTGTGTATCAAACAGCGTGCCGTCAAAGGGAGAAGGAATTGAACGTGATCCAGCTTCTACAAATTATATAGTCCCCGTTCCAAGGCCTTGCCTTCTCAAAGTTGTCGCCTTCAACTTGAACCTTCCTGCGCAGCCAGTCTGCGTTTAAAAAAACAAAGCATCAATGCCAGGTACTTACATCAAGCCGACGAGTCGGATCCGAATATCTGTACGACCCGTAGTGGCTGTCGAAATCCTTTGCCCACACACACTGCACTAAATGAGAAGCTTGGCAGCCATCCCAGGCATTGCAGCAACAAGAAGAAGAAAAGCTTTGGCAATCCACCGGGCTGAAGCCAAGATCCATCGTTTCTCTGACTGCGTTTAAATTAGGTGCACCACCAATCTTCCACCAACCAGAGCTTGTCCTCTGCCTGGATCAAGCTTTTACCTGTACGTCAATCTGGACACCCCTTTGATTCGGCTACCTGCGGATACTGAAGCTCTTCTGCTTGCCGGCTGTCAATCGAGGTGGTCGCTGAATCTCCTGCTCTGGGGACTTTGACTAATTAGCGATTGTGTCTGATAAGAACGTTGACTGCTGCAAACACGCATTGTTCGTTGCAGCGAATTGTAGGCAATGCATGCTTAAGCATATTCGGATTTATATTCGAAGAAACACAGTGGTATTGATGCTGAAGAGCAAATAGTATATTACAGGAACATAGTTCTAATGCCTTGCCGCCCAGGCGTGGTTTCAGAATCCCAAGAGATCCAGCTCTCCGTTAAATCCGCCATTCACCAGCACCGCCGACATTTGCAGTCGCAGTGCAGGCATTTCCACAGCTTTATAGGCCTCAGATGGGTCGACTCCCACAGCAAGGCAGATTGCGTTACATATCGTATGTACACCGCAGTCGTACCCGTTCGTCTGCGCGGGGTGGTCATACTTGATCGTTGACCACTCTTCGGACACAAACCTTTCATCCAATGCGTCCTTCATCCACCTCAAAGCAAGGTCTACGACCGATTTTGTCCCACGCGGATTTAATGAATCGACATGAGCCACCGTCTTCTTCGACGGGTTGATGACCATCAACGTCCAGTGCGAGTGTTCGCAAATTGGCAGCAAAATGGTGTTGACCTCGAGCAGGTTATCTTTCGTGATTCCCTTTCGCTTCAGCGTTCTCTGGGTATTTCTGCAAGCTGTTTTAATTTGCTTATAGTAAAATGATGTCATGACCAGGCATTTCCTGGCTTGTGTCTTGGGATCGTCGACGCCGCCAATGTGATTGACCGCCTGGTCCAGCCAGGACAAAACTCCATTGACAATCTCGTCATTAAGCCACTCCGTTTTCGGTATGACCTTGCGAAAGTCATGGCGACGCAGCGGGGTTGAATCAGCCGCTTTTGCGAGCACGGCATCCGGATTTGCATGTACGGTGCTGGTAGCTCGTTTGCTCATATGATCGGATAACGAGAGCAACAATGGCCGACAAGGAGCACGAACCCCATGTAGCTGTAGATTTGTGATGTAGTCGCGTGTTATTTGCACATCGGAGATCTGCGTCTTGCGCTTCGCCTGAATGCTCTCTTCCACCGCGGTGCTGAGCTCAAGTTGCCATAGCTGCTTTCCACCAAAAATGGCATCGATCTGGTCATCGTGGCTGACCGGAGCTTCATCGCGCGTTTTTGAATAGCTTGGCACATAGCCATATGTCTCTGATACAGAGAGCAGTCGATTGGCAAATCTCTTCTCCGCTGCTGTTGAAACTATGGGTTCCGTCTCGAGCGAAAGATTTTTGAAATCAGTAAGTTCATCTGCGACTAGACTAGTGGGCTTAGAACGCCCTGGCCTCTCCACTCGGTCTGCAAATCTCACAGGCATGGGCAGCCGTGACCTCCCAAGCCGTTTTGGCGCCTGGCGTGAGGCAGCCCGCCGTTTCGCTTTGAAGATGTCTCTGGCTAATGGGCTCGTGCGCGTTGCGTCGAAGGCCGCGTCCAGTATCGGCCCTGGTGAAGTTTGAAACGGGTATGAGCGGAACTTCTCGAGAAACCTGTGCGTTTTGCTGTGCGGCCGGCGCACGTCGCGCTTCGTTGGTGAAAGTGCTGGTGAAGGTAGCGCATGGCTGCCTACGCTCCCATCGCCGGCGCGGCGGTTTTCGAACACATCTGATTCCGAATCCGAGACTTGATGAAATGATGCTACCTTGACTTCCTCGTAGCTGTCCCTGATGCTCTTGACTGGTGCAGTGCTGAGCTTGAGGCGCTTTGCGCTAGGAGACTTTTCTTGATTTTGCGCGGCAGTGCGATCATGACGAACTGGAAAATCAGAATCATGATCACAGAAACTTAAGTTCACAACTTACAAAACTTATTAACGGCACCCTCCATAGAGGAGAGTGCCGACCGAAGACTTCCTATCATGCCTAAAAAAATAAACTTGAGCGCGAGGGAGGCTAAGATGTCATGGCTAGTAGACCTTGCAAAAAGAGCCTGCGAGAGGACCCCAGATCAGTGCTGATGTATATGCGGCTATCCTTGCACTGTTTTGGCCATTTGGCCGCAACCCGGAAAACGACTGATGGCGATGTGAAGTGAAGGTGTTGATGCTATTTAGGTCTTGGCGTTGCTACAGTGGAGGATGCGCCGGTTGAAGGTCGGCAAGAATACGCCACTAACTACCTACGCGCGCCAGGGGTG
>JAPFSE010000510.1:0-37591 GCA_030777785.1 Beauveria caledonica | reverse complement strand
CTATATAGTAAGATTTAAATCTTATATTATAAAATTTAGGGTTCTTCTTACTTTCTTCTTCTCCCTTGGCGGTACCTAGTTTAGGGGTTTAAAGTGTAGACACTATATATGCTGGTGGTAGAGTGCCGATTGAAGCACTGCCCCCAGAAATCCCAAGTCCTCGCTCCCCTCGGTCGCCGGCTTGCCATTCTGGAAGCCGTTGGCCAGGAAGAGGCCTATGAGTGTGGCAGCCGCAATGCGCCGCCTCTCCTCGTCAGATGCTCCTCCAAGGTAGTGGTAGAAGCGTTCCCGAAAATGATCTCGAAGTTCCATATGATTTGAATGGTAGCGCCAAAAGTCTCCGCTCGTAGTTAGAGTTCCAAGCATGATCTCGACGGCTCCTAGCGACATGCCAAAGGGACTAACTTCGGCTCCTCTCCAGTCGCAGATACCCATAATCCTGCCCGTGGCCGTATCAACGTGAATATTGTTCTCCAGGAGGTCGATATGGTTAGGTACGAGCGGCCACCTCTTGGTGAAGAGGTCTGGAAGTTTGGGGATGATCTCGTCAAGCTTTGCGTGAAAACGTGCTGGAAGTCCTTGGCGCAGCTGTAGGAGCTGTGACAAGTACTTGTCCCATAGTTGAGTGCGGTCTGGGTGTGCCATCTCGGCAGGTGTGTTATGATACGCGGAGGCAAAGAATCTGTAGCCGATCAGGTTAATTCAAGGCTGCTATCGCTTACGAGCAGATGAGAGTCAACAAGCCTTGCATAGTCATCAAGTGTGACTCGTAGGAGGTGGTAATTGTTGCCTTGTAGTTCGGTCCGGGCTAGATACATGCAGATTCCGCCTATATTGTTCATGGTATAGACACTGACCTGGCCGAGCCTGCCTCGGTACTCGTGTTGCGGTGCGAAACCGCGATAAGCTTGTTCGATGCTTTTCAGCAAATCCATGTCCAGAGTAGAACTTGGGACGCGGAACTGGACAACAAGTTGGCCGCCTTCAACAGTGTAGCTGGTTTCGCCCTGGCACAGTGTTGCGGTAACGGATTGGCCTGTTATTTGTTCGGCTTCCGTGTTGCATAACTCCGGCGTCACGGAAGTGTTCTCCCGGAAGAACCTCCGTATCTGGTACTGAGATAGGGCGGAGATATCTGGCGACATTGCGAGGGAAGCTGCGACGACTGCTAGATGCGAGGTGAAATAGGCCCTAGTCAAGGGAGGTGAGAATGGCGGGCAGACGGATGTGTGGAATAGCTGCCTGAGGCAGGTATGTACTCCTGCTCTTTGTCTGATTTTCCGAGAAGATTGAAGTAGGTTGCGATAAGCGCGCCGACTCGGACATTTCTGGCTTGACGGCTGTTATATTAGTTACTAAAAGTAACTTGTAGCACCACAAGCCTTTGCATTTACGTATGCACGCAGCGCAACGCCAATAAGGCATACCATCCAAGTGCGATGCTGTACCAAGTTGAACTATCTGGCAATCACTCCAGCCTTGCGCCAAGGTTTGCGAACCGGTGCCACCAACGCCACCAACGCCAACTTTCACAAAATTTATCAGCGTAGGCATGGCAAACCACGGTACTTGTAACCTGGTAGACTGTGCAGTTAAGCTAGGGCCAATCGGAGCAGAACGAAAGCCTTCCACAAACGGCATCTCCCTTTTCCATCCGGCTCCTCGACCAATATGCCGTCGCATCACAGGACGATCCCGACCAGCTCCTGAGGCTGCTGCGGGCGTCGTACCGCAAAGAGTGGTTCTGTCTCACCGCTTTCAATGCAGTCATGTCAATTTTTAGTCGTACCAGAGAAGCTCAGCTTGGGAGCCGACTGCAGCATGCCCGCCAACTACAAAATTACATCCACTTGTCAAAGGGGGAAGCATGACGGGCGAAGCACATTGTGCAACCGCCTTCAAAGGAATATGATGCATTGCTCATACTCTCAGAATAAAGAGTTAATCAACAAAATAGATAAGTAAAGACTGGTAGTTGGCCGCCTCCAATCCCCTACGACAAGTCTCTCGTCAACTTCGACTGTTCGCGCCATGGCCGCAAGATCTCCCCACTTCAGCGCCATCCGCATTGTCCTCGACCGGCAAAAGGTCTCCGTCACTTGGAATCATGCTACCGAACCAGTAGCGCTACTCTTGCACCTTTCGCCCAACTTCTTCATCGTGCCAGCCGCTGGAAACAACCGGGCTCTCAGAGGCTGGGCTGTCGAATAATTCCGTCTGAGCGAAGGACGTTTGTGATGGGGAAGCAAGTCCAGGGCAAGACTCAAAGGAGGCTGCGTGTGCCGCTTGCTCTGTTCGGTCTAGATGCAGCACTGGCTGCTCTCAACTGCTTCAACGCTCATTCCACGACTTCGGAAAACCGGCCAAAGGAAAACCGCCGTCGCTATGAAGAGAAGCGAGAAAACAACGCGAAATCATATACTGAAGTCCAAGGACTGTCGCGACTTCCGCGCCCCCGCATGGTATAGACAGTAGAGAGTCTAGCACAAGGCTGAGTCTGGCTCCCAAGCTAGTAACTAATTTTGGGAGTTGACTAATTCATTAGGTATAACAACGAACTAAGTTAGTAGTCGCGGGGCTTATTCCTACCGTATGGTGCTGGTAGTATAATGTTGGTGGTATAACCCTTCCTCGTGTTACGAACGCTGCAGCGGGCAGCAAGGCAAAGACGCAAGGTGACGTGATTGGAACCTGCGGGCACTGCTTATTTCACCGGCATAGCGTTAACCATTTATTTTTGCTATTCAATACTTGGGATGTTCTAGGTTTTTTCATCACAAAGTCAAACTAATTAGAATGCCCCGTCGTGATGATACGTAATGGCTCGACGCCAAACAGCTAGACCAAGTGAATTAATTAGCCCCAGCATTCTTCATCAGGAATGTCTTTCTCTCCGTGGCGCAGCCTAGAAACGATTGCGCGTTTGTATAAACTCATTTTTAACTAGACTATCAGTACACCGAAACCGTTCACCATCCCCACCAGCCTGATGCCTAGCTTCCAGACTAACAGCGCTGCGCCTTGTGAGAGGAAGAGGCTACTGCGCTGGAAAGACGAACTAATAAAGTTCATCATCGCGTAGCCCCTCGCGATGAAACGACTGAGAGTCTCAGACCTTTGTACTCGACGAAAAACACACTCGACAAGATGACCACCATGGCTCACCGTGCAAACGCCACCTTCTTCCGCCCCGCGGAATGGGACAGGCAGTCGGGCGTCATCATGGCCTGGCCCGCCGCCGCCAACGACGCCTATCTCGACGACAAGCAGGGCCTCAAGGACGTGACCAAGGACATCACCACGATTGCCGAGGCCGTGGCGCTGTTTGAGCCCGTCACGCTCGTCGTCACGCCCGAGCGCCTCAAAGAGGCCGAGTCGCGCTTCACGCGCTCCAAGAACATCACGCTCCTCCCCGTCCACGACTACCCCAAGCTCGACTTGTGGATGCGCGACATGGCGCCGACCTTTGTCGTCAACGATGACGACGACGCCGCCCGGCTGCACGCCGTCGACTACAACTTCAACGGCTGGGGCGGCAAGTACCCTACCGGCGCGCGCAGCTCCCTCGCGCGCCTCATCGCCGCACGCAGCCGCACCCCTGTCGTGGCGTCGTCGCTCGTTGCCGAGGGCGGCTCGTTGGAGGTTGACGGCGACGGCACGCTCCTCATCACCGAGAGCTCCGTCCTCATCGACAACCGCAATCCGGGCCGGCGCAAGGAGGAGATGGAAGAAGAGCTGTCCCGCACGCTCGGCGTCGACAAGATCATCTGGCTGCCTGGCCGGCGCGGGCTCGACATTACCGACGGCCACGTCGACGGCCTCGTGCGCTTCGTCGCGCCGGGCCGGGTCCTCCTCAGCCGGCCCAGCAGCACCAACGACGCTGCCGACCCCTTTGTGCAAATGTACCGCGAGGCCCATGACATTCTCGCGGGCGCTACCGACGCACGCGGCCGGCGGTTCCGCATCACGGAAGTCGCCGAGGCGGACCTGGGCAAGCTGGACGTGGGCCGGCAGATGCGCAAGGACATGGAGAGCGGCAAGGAGGATTACCCGTCGCTGACCTATGTCAATTACCTGGTGGTGAATGATGGCGTCATTTTCCCGCAGTTTGGGGATAGCAAGGCGGACAAGGCCGCGCTCAAGATTATACAAGATCTATATCCGGGACGAGAAATTGAGCCCGTCTACATATATGAACTGCCTTTTTATGGCGGTGGAATCCATTGTTCGACGCAAGAAATTCCCATTCCGAGAGACTGAATTTCTTCATCCTGACAGTTTTGAATAATTTACACCTGTGTTCAAGTTGGACGGATACTGGTAGTAATATGTCTTGGGGAACTGCATAGCCGGCTGACAGACCCTTGTCATTTAATCAGCATCGGAAATATGTCCTCGACCCGAACCTTGTTTTAGCTCATTTTGACGCTTATGCAAGCGAGATGATTCCGACCCCTTAGTTGTGCAGGAAAGTATGCGCCTTAATGCCGGGTGCTGCTAGTTCCGATGCCCAATGGACCCAGTTGAGTTGTGCAGAGCCACAACGACGCCTCTTCATTTCCCTCCAAGACCGGCAATTATTTTCGAGTCTTTTTTCTTTTTTGCTTCTTTTTCTTTCACGGATATGGTTGGTATGTTTCTGCCCCTGGAGCCTGTGAGACAAATACACTCGCCTTACATGTTAAGCATGTGATCACGGTCATACCTCGGAAATGCCAGTGTCTGAATGAAACAAGATATAAACACCGTATATACATGACCGCCAGTAGCTATTTACCAGAAGGTTGGAGGCCCGCCTTGTGTGCATCTCGGGCCCTGCCGCTACTCTATCACCGAAACTTCTCGGCGAACCGGCGACCATCCCGCCATCAACCATCGTACAGAGAGCGATTTGAGAGGTCTGGGACTCCGCATTGCTGAGAAAGATGATGCTGCCTCGGCATTCCACTTTTGCTTTTTAGAAATGATAGGTAGCTATAAGCCGTCAGCCATTGCCTAATCATGGGGCGTAAAGTCAAAGCGCTTTACAGTGGAACCTCGTCGCTCAAGTATGAGAGAGACTCGCAAGCACAAACAGAAGCCCAAGTTGTGTGAATTGGCAATCCCCTGTTTCTCTCTACATTGCCTATGGATATACCGCATTAAGAAGATGTCCGAAGACGCCGCAGCTTCCTACTAGCAGATTGGGATCAGTTTGGCGACCACAGCCCCAACGAAACAGTCTGGGGAAGAAACACACACACACATCAGTTATCAACTAGGGTTCGTTTGCCGATAGAATCACAATGAGAGACAATGCTCGTATGGTCAGCACTGACTCAGGAACAGCTGACCCACAAATGGAATCGAGAAAAGCAAAATCCCGTGTCGTGGCGTAGCTGTCAATCGGCGGCAACGTCAACATTCCGACGGTCATCTCGTCACCTTTGTTGCGGGGTTTCGCCCAAAGGAGCATCGAAATTTCACAATGGAATGGTATCCAATGAGCTATGCAGCATGCTGCATCTTTCTTTTCCAAATAGCAGTCACTCACTATGAGGCTTCGCGCTGATTATTGCAACTGCCGTCGCCTCGCGCCGCCGTCCCACTCCCGGGACAAAGTCTTTTCCCCAAAGAGCATGTATATAAGACAGTGAGGCATCGCCTCATGCCTCTCGCCGTCTATATCTCTATCCATCACTCTCTTCTACTCCCTCCCTCCTCCAGATAGCCCCTCGTAGCTCGACCATGGCGCGCCTCTTTGCCGCCGCCGCCGTGCCGTTCCTGGCCCTCTTCACCTCGGCCGTCTCCGCCGCCTGGGAGCCCTCGAGCGACACCAAGGCCGTGTGCGACGCGCTCGTCCAGCACTTCCCCGACAAGCTTGCCTGGGATCCCCTCGGCCCGCACGGCGTGAGCACGCTGGCCCGCGCGCCCGCCTACAACGCCGCCAACTTGGACTACTGGAACGCCGCCAACAGCCTGAACCGCGCCGCCTGCGCCTTCTTCCCGTCCACGACCGAAGAGGTGGCCTTTGCCGTGCAGACGCTCAACCGGCACGAGTCGGTCCGCTTCGCCCTCAAGGCCGGCGGGCACAACCCCAACACGGGCTTCTCCAGCGTCAGCGGCGGCGTCCTGATTGCGTTCCGGCCCAACTTCCAGACCGCCACGCCATCGAGGGACGGCAGCGCGATTGAGATTGGCGCTGGGTGTAAGTGGGAGGATGTGTATGGCGTTCTGCAGCCCCTCGGCAAGACGGTGGCCGGTGGCCGTCTTGGTGATGTGGGCACAACAGGTCTCATTCTCGGCGGTGGGCTCTCCTACCTTTCTGCTCAGCATGTAAGTGACAATTTTCATAAAGCGATGGCTCTTTGTCTCTCCCTCTCTCTCTCCCTCCCTCTCCTATAATCTATTTTATCATGAATCCATCTTCTTACCTGATATTATAGGGGTTCGCGTGCGACAATGTCATCAACTTCGAGACGGTCCTCGCCAACGGTACCATTGCGCATGCCAACGCGACCTCGAACCCAGACCTCTACTTTGCGCTGTGCGGTGGCGGCAACCGCCACGCCGTCGTGACCAAGACGACTATGCAAGTCTTTGAGTCGGGCGTCAAGGGCCAGATCTGGGGCGGCGTGCGCACCTACACCGAGGACAAGCACGCGGCCGTGCTCGCGGCCGTCTCGCGCTTCACCTCGGAGAACACGGACCCCAAGGCCGCCATCATCCCGACCTTTGACTTTGCGGGCGTGCTCGTGCTCAACGTGCCCGTGATCCTCGTCACCTTCTTCTACGACGACGTCGCGGTGCCGGCCGGCGTCTTTGACGACTTCCTCGCCATCCGGGCGCTGAGCGACAACACGGGCGTGCGCACGTTTGAGAGCCTGACCAAGGAGATCCTCGCCGGCGACTACAAGGGCCTGCGCTTCCGCATCGGCGTCAACGCGTTCCCGGCCATGCCCGTGGCCAACATGACCGACTTCCTCGTCGACCACTGGCAGCTCGTCAAGAACCGGGCGGACCGGGCGGCGCTGACGGACCCGATCGATTTCAAGATTTTCGCGTTTGCGGTACAGCCGATGCCGAGCTTCATGGCGCAGGCGTCCAAGGATCGCCACGGCGGCAACGCGCTCGGCGTCAACCCGGACCACGGCGACCGCGTCTGGATCGAGTACGACTTGGCGTGGGCGGACCCCCTCTACGACACCAAGTGCAACGAATTGATCAAGACCATGGTGCAGGACGCCCACGACCTGCATGTGCAATCGTACTCGGGCATCTATCCGACAAACTACAAAAACGGCGATTTGGAAACTCTGAGGTACGCATACCATAGCAGGCCCGCCGTGTAATGGTCATACTGTACTGACTTGTCCCTTTTAGCTACAACCCTGTCTTTATGAACGACGCGTTGGATACTCAACCAGTTCTCAAGAGCTACGGCGAGCAGAACCATGCACGACTCAGGGCCATTCAGTCAGCCTACGATCCGCACGGTTTCCTAATGGATCGACAGGATGGTCCTACTTTCTAGAGGCGGGGATAAAGTTTAAACGTCTAGTTAATGATTATAGAATTGTCGCTTCGCTACTTCTAGTAGTTCTGGTTTATTACATATATGTATATATTTACGTGGCCATCTCTATGTGATTATGCGGCATTCAGATATACTCTTGCTAAGAGCGCGATACAATGCCGGAAATGGCTAGCTTGCTGATATATAGTCCAGAAGCCTGATGCCATAGACTTTTGTCCAAGACCCTTTAGCTGTGAAGGCTGTATGGACTCACATCTGTATGCCTACAATGGTCAGGTTATTTCACCGCAGTCTTGTCATCAACTCAAACTACCTTCGCACTAACTATCCCCAACTTGCAGTAGTAATACCGCTATGCCACTGCCTTGGCCCAAGCTCGTCAGGTCTATTACAATCTAGCGCCCTGGCCTCGCAGCATGATTTTCATGCACAGCTCGGCAAGTAATTTTTGTTCTTGTTTTCTTTTTCTTTGCGCACTGCCGTCGGGACAAAATCGCCTCGGCTCGGGTGGTGGCGACACAGAACAATCAGCATGTCGGCGACCTAGACGGCCTCGGAGCTTAACGGCGCCAAAGGCCAAGAGACGTACGATCGGGGAAGCCGGTGCTTGTGATTCACTAGGGATTCGGCGCGGCGCGGGCGCACTAGTTAGGGAATAGGCAAAGAGAAAAAGCAGGGACCATGGTCGCACTAAGACATTTTCACATGTTTCAAGGGGGGAGAGAAAAAAAAGACTTTTTTTCCTCAAGATGTGGCAAATGGGCGAGCGCAGAGCGCTGACCCTACAAAGTGTCGGCGGTCGTGTTCAAATTAAAGAAGTCATCGGATTTCACACCTTTAGAGCAGTAATGAGAGAAAAAGAGTCTATTAAGGATAGATAAAACACGTCCAATTGGTAACTCGCTTTTATTGTGTCATCCAAGTCATCGCCATTTCATGCAATTTGAAAACAGAAGAGGAAAAAAATAGGCCAAATGCGTTTGCGCCTGTTTTCGAGCCATCGGGCTGGAAAAGGGGGTGGCCACAAGAGAAAAGACGGAAACCAAATCAACAACCGGCAAGCACTGTATGCCCAATGAATCCCAAAGGTTCTTTTCAAACAGGGAAAAAGGAGGAATATCGAGTAACAACGCAAGATCCCAAACCAAGGCGCCATGATGCAAGGCATCCATGCAGGGAGTGGGGATATCTCGACATGGTCTTGCGTTTCCTGGGGCCAAATTCAAAAACGCCACAAACAAGGAAACCAGACACTGCCACAACCCATAATGATTTCACATGAAGAAAACCAAAAGAAAAAAAATGGCCAGAGAAGTTACTGGTTGATCTTCTCCTTGACCTCCTGGGTCACCTCGGCCTTCTTAACAGCAACATAGCTGCTGGCGAGGGCGAGGGTCTCGTTGCTGACGTGGAAAAGAGTGGCAACAGCAGCCTTGCCCTGGCCCAGGTAGCCCTTCTCAGCCTGCTTCTTAGACTCTGCGTTGTAGACTTCGTAGACGTGGTCGCGACCCTCGAGGCCCTTGTTCAAGGGCAGGAATACGAGGGCCTTGGCGTCGCTGTAGAGCTCGGCGGTGGGCTTCTTGACGATGGGGAAGCGCTCGTCGATGCGGGTGAGGGTCTGCTCGCCGAGCGAGTCGGCGCGCTGGACGTACGGCGAGACGTACTGGTAGGGCTTGAAGAAGTAGGGGAGGATGGGCGCGGCAAAGGTCTTGTAGGCAGAGTCGCCGAGCTTGATAGAGCGCTGGGCAATGGGGTTGGAGTTGACGGTGCTGGAGACGGTGTTGACGCTGTCGGAGATGAGAGGGTAGTTGAGGAGGTGCTGTAAAGATTGTTAGGTGTCGATAGTATCATGGTGATTGTGGTTTACGGCACGTACCTGGAGGAAAGCAGATTGAGGGGCAGAGCCCTCGACGTTGCCGTTGACCTGAGCGACAGCCATTGTAGTGGGGTGAGTTTTTAGTGGTGTTGTCTGGTGGTGATGGTAATGGGTAAAGGGTATCTTGGAATTGAGGATAGAATCGAGTATTTTTCAAATCAAGCAGTATTGGTAGAAGCACAAAGAAAGAGGAAAGAAGAGGATCGTCACACGGACAAGAGACGTGTGTGGCAGGACTTTATCTGTTTTTGACCGTCGATAGGTGCAAGACCGTTTCTTGATTTTGAGCAGGGGTGGCTATGTCTTGGTGGGCGCCACGCATGTGATAGTGGCCACCATGCAGCAACCTGTGGCGGGTGCCTGTTCTTGTTCTTTTTCTTTTCTTTTTCTCGGGTTGTTTCTGTCTTACACGTCATTACCTATTATATATGGATTCTCTTTTCTTTTCTTTCTTTTTTCCATTGTTCCTCTTCCCTTTGTTAGTGTAGCCATCGCGTTCATTCTCTGATAGCAGTCCTCGCAGCTGGTAGGTCAAAAGAGGTCCAAACGGGCTGCCAGCTGGCAGCCTCCGTTTGAAGCTGGCAGGGGGTGGGCCAATCCGGACTTTTGATTGGCCCACTCCCCGCCCACACCATTTTTGCCTACGCTTGCGATTCTGGCATGTGAAAGGCTTGCCCACCCTTTTTTCTCCCGCAACTCGCTCCCATTCATCCAAACATCTAATCTACATCCAACGCTGCGCTCCATATCTTGACGCTAGTACAATGTTGCACATCCAAGCTAACTCGAGTCCAGAGAGCCCTCCAAATCCTGCGCTCACTCCTTTTTCCCGCGAACGGTTCCACCATCTGCCGCAATCTTGGCCTGTGCCTCCGCGTTCTCCTCACCCAACCGTTGCGGCCACGATACCAGCGGCGACATTGCTTTTGGATGGGAGGGGCCATACGGGTACGTTTGTCTGCATACGCCACTAGTTCCGAGGCCTCGACGTGACAGCATCAATGGGAATGCCTTGTCCCTTACGAGAAATTGTCGAACACTCCCGAAAATCAGAGGCCAGCATATGTACACGGCATACCCATGGCTCGTATACCTCCTGCCAGCGATAGCGCCTGCTCCAATGTGACTTCTATTACGATTGATGGATGTACGAGGTGCCTTGGGTTGCAACAACACATCTCCCTGTCACTATCGTATCACGGGCACTTATCATCTGCCGCGGAGTAGACGGTACATATCCCTACGATAGCAGCTCCGCCAGCCTGCTCAATTGAGGGAGTTGAGGGTCGGCATGGATAATCAGCATAATTACTGTACTGATATGGCCAACTGTGTCAACCTCCTGCATCCCGATACGACCGCGTAACGCTGTCTTGGTGTGGCTTGCAGCGATAAGCACGTCAATGTATCAGTGCCATGCCATGGCGCAGCTAGTGGTGTACCTCTACGTGTGCCGATAACACCATACAGACCGCACCGCCATCATGACACATTAACCTCCTATCGTGTGCTACACACCAATCTTTACACACGTCACCGCTGTCAGATCAGGGCCAGGTCAAGTCGTAGTTTCGTCACAAAGCAGCAGCACATCGAACTATCCGTGTTTTAGTTGGAAATAGTCACAGGTATGCTCCAGCCAACCAGCTCCTAGCATAAACTCTATTTACGAAAAGCAACCGGAACCACAACCCTGGCATGTCAAGCCTGATTTCAACATGGCGAAATTGCTCGCCGCATGTTTGCCATCTCGGCAGGTCAGATATCGACATTCGCAACGACGCCAGTCCTGGTTGAGCTGAGCGCCGCCACTCATTCGATCGTCGCAAGCCCGGCGCTCCTCCACGACATGTACTTATCTCCATTATCACGTACAACCACCATGAGCTTTCATTGTCATTCTTCAGCTATTTTCAAGACATCCGCTCCGAGTCCATCAGCATTGAGAGGACATTGCCCAGCAGGACGGACACGAGCAGAACCAAGGCAAAGTTGGGTCTGACCTGCATGCAGCTGTTCCAACAAGGTAGTTAAACGCGCCAATGAAGGAGGAAAACTCCGGCCCTAGCCGCCAAGGGCTTGCAGAGCGGGTATTGCAATTATTATGATTATTTGATAATCGTGCAAGGCTTGGCTGTGCCTCGGAGACCGGATTCTCCACCTGTCGGACAGCGACATCCCTTAATCGAATCACGGCACACGAGACTTGAACCAGGTTACGAATCAGGCCAGGCGTCAAGTTTTCAGTGCCACCAATCGCTTGCGGAGGCTGCTTCCGAGGATCCATCGTATCCCTCGAAAGTTGAATGTTCGTGGCTGGCAAATCTAAATCGGGCCTCACCTAACTTATTGTGGATTCATACCCTTGTTTGTTACCATCTCCATCATCTTCACATGTCAAAATCGCCGTACCCTGTCGTCGAATTTTGCCAGCGGAAAAGGGAGAATGGCAACGAAGTACTCATCGTCAATTGATCAAATTGCCCTAATTGCCGCTTCAACTGACTCAAGACAGAGGGGGGACAATGAGCACATGCTCCTGATATGTGGAAAGATGGGCTGTTTTGTCTCGATCAACCACGTACCCGCGTCTTTCACAGACATCAGAGCGGTCTTGATGGCACGCGCCGTTTTCATTCAAGGGTCCGAAAAATCAGGGCTCCTTGTTGCTTGTGCATGTGGCCAGCCACCTTGACGAAAATTCTCTCGAACCCAATTGTCCAATAATATATCCCCTCTTCAGCTCTCTCACCGACGCTCAGACAACGGGTAGATCCTACTGTTTGCGGTCCCTCTTTCTCACCCCCCCTCCCACGCTGGCAGGCCAAGTCTTTTTGTTGTAGCCGAATTCAGCACGTAGCCTGCTTGTTTCTATCGATGCAATCGGTCTCGATTTGCAGGGCTGGCAGCGGCAATCTGTCTTCCGGTGTTGGGTGCGACTTACCTCGGATGAACAGCTTGCCTACCATGCCGTCGGCGGCGTGATAGCTGCTCATGCTCGAACAAAGAACTAAACGAGAACACGACTGTGATGTGCACAATTAATTACCCTTTCCTTTGAGGCGGCCGAGGGAGCACACCACCACTTTCTTGCAGACATCACGCCTGCATGCAACCTTCTCTCAAGCAGGTGTACATGCATGGTCACTGTGCCCAGAAGACGCGCTTGGGGTTAGTTAAAAGGACCCTGTCTCTTCGTGACAGTGCAACATGTATGACACCAGTTTCCACTCTTGCTCGCATTCTTCAACGTCTCATTGTGTACAGCTGCACGGGCGGAGAAGCGGGACATCTTGTCTCCTGTCACTTTGCAGACCCTGCCGCAGGTCGGATGCCGTCTTGTCTTCGAACCCGATTGGCGGAAAGACGACCTTACGAGAAACAGTTGACATGGTTATCATCAGCCCACACGTGAATATTCCTTTGAATGAAGATTCCTTGTCTATCTGTCTGGGAAGTAGTTGCTGATCCGAGCGATGCGCAATCGAGCTATTGCCGCTCTACTCTATTCAGCAGGATCCCGCGGGACCATGATCGCACTTCAACTTGCTATGCCAAAAAAATCATGGCCAATCGGCTCTACCCAGTAGACACACTGACTACTTCGCACTTGGACTCGATGAAGCTCACTCACTGGCGGCATGACCTGGCGGTGGTCTTTTCGTTGGGATGCCCCTTGACGTAACGTCAGACCATCGCCTCAGATCCCCAGATGCATAATGCTGGCTCTTCAGTCTAGATCATGAACTTGAACTTCCCTTCATAACATGTCAGCGTGTGGTGGGTCGCGATGCAGCGCATAGTGAGCGCATCCGGCCTGTTCAACCCGTATCGCAAGGTCGTATGCGACTATCGAGCTGCATGGTAAATGCGCTTCTCTTGGCACCTGGGATCACGCTCAAAAAGGAACAAACTGCTGCATGGCTTAGTGGTTAATGAATTGGTACGGTCGTAGTGTTTACAGGCCGATCCTCAGTCTTACTGGTACTTCGTGGCTCAGGCACTGCCCTACGTGCGTGGCGCATATGTAGCTTCAACCGAGTTCCGAATTCTAAAACGGATTCTTTTAGGTGCGGATGTAGCCGATGCGCTTGCCACCTACTTCACTTGCAGGCCTCGGCGCTCCCCATCGAAACAGTATAGTCGTGACCATCAAAAGCACCGTCCGATGAATCAAGACTTGGAGCTCAAGAAAGCTGTTGTCGGCTTCTTCACGGTGACAAAACAATCTCAACAAACAGTCTTATGCGGAGTATGTAATGCACTGCGTTGGTGAGCAAAGGTCAGAAACTGAGCCTTTTGGTTTGGCGACATCAAGAAGCCATGGAGCAGCATCAATCGAAGTCGTTGAAAAGAGAGTCATGTTACAGAGCCTTTGGAAACCGGCGAAAATTCACCCGCAGCGGGATAGGCCTGGCATGATCCGTAAGACATCCTCTATGATTACGGATGTTCATGATACTCTATCCTCGAGTGAAGCGAGACGTTCTTCCGGTAGACAAGTATGCTGCACTCACTTTGGAACTCGCGTCACGTCACAGCTTCTTCAGTTTGCAAGCTGTGATTTTGGTTGAGTTCCGAAATAGTCTTACAGAGACGGCTGCGGTTGATTACCCTGGGAGTTGCCGTCCGCCAGGGATTCAAGAGCGAGCTGTAATCTGCTTGTATGCTATACTGACTTGCAGTTCCGCTAAGTAAGCCTCGGGAGGAGCTCCGATAAGGTGGCTTCTTCGCCTAAGATAATCACTTGTGCAGGATCTTTTTCGAGCTTGTATCGATTGAAGAATCGAGCCGCTGAAAAGCGGACAACATCGTGCCTCCGCGTCATATCTATCAGTCAGAGCATATTCGAAGGTCTTTATGGGGAATAGTCCATGGGTTTGACGGGAGTGACAAAGTCGTGTCCGCGAAACTGCTTCTGTAAATACCTCTTGCTCAATGGCCAGCTGATGTTTACGATCGCTCGCAAGATCTGACGTCTGGCCTGGGACGGAAAGCATATGATGCGATGCGAACACCTGTAGCTTCTCGCGTATCGATGTATGCATACATCCGCTTCCGACAGTGCCACATGCCGTAGCTTGAGACTTGACACTTCGGAATTCGGTGACACTGTCATGACTGTCGCAGTCCCGGTGCGAGGCGGCAGCAAGGCAGCAACGTTGGCGTCGGAACTCTAAGTAATCGATAATTGTAATGAGTGAGAGGAGCCAATTGAAAGGCCCAGCACTGTGCATCACGATTGCCCCCATCTCGACTAGGATAATAGTCCTAGGGCATCATCTCGACTTGAAGACATCCGACTTGTTTCCTCGAGACGAAGCCCCTCAGGCCGCACATTAACCTCGGCGGCCCAGTAGATCAGCCGCGGACACCATCATCTCGCGTCCGCCCTCCCAGACTAGGTCGGCACCCACATGATCCAGATCCCTCTCTCACGGTCCGTCTGGCATTTCAACAGAAACCGCATCGTACCCATCTACTCGTCATTGGTGGACTCTCTGCGCATCGTCTCCTACTGGTTGAGCTGGCGAGCAGAATCTACCTCGCGACAATTCATGCTGTTCATCGTCACTTGCGCGACGATTCAGAGTCTCTCCTGTGACATCTTGACAACTGTGCCGATCACGAGCGTATCGCAATGCAGTTCTGGCAAAAGCAGCTGGCAGCTACAGCCGCAGGTCGGTCATCTCACCGCCAGCAAGGCCATCGAGCCTCCGCCGCCGCCCATGCTGAAGCGCTTCACTATCGAACCGCCGACACGGCATCAGCCCTTCGGTGCATGTGAGCTGAGGCAGGGACCGACACGACTTGGGAGTAACCTGTATACATCTTCAAGAAGCCGTGTCGGTGGGTGAGGCGCTCATACGAGGTTGTGTAGACCGTTCGCGCTATCATGATATCGAGGCTTCGATGTGGCCAGGATCCAAATCAAGACACCGTGGCTCGCGTAGATGCAGAAATGAAGGCGTGTATCGCCGCCGTCAGAGCTCATGATATGAGGGCTGCAAAGGCTCAAAGTGTTGGAGGTGTAGGGTAGGTGAAGGCACTTTCATACTATTATCTTGCAACTGTCCTCGCGATAAGTGGCTAAAGCATGTGAGATGTCCGAGTTTGGGTCAATCTTTGATTCAAATTTACAGGCTTGAAGCACGGTGGTGATTTCGGTCTCATGTAGTGGCGGTTAATAAGTTATCGTGAGAGATCATGACAACCCGATGAAGATTAAAATGCATTTTGCTTGTTGGCCTCGGCACTCACCAAGTCGGGTTGTAAAGAAGGATCTGGAGGCCAGTCCCCCCATCTGACTAGACGATTTACATCACTTCCTACGAAATATGATTTAACCAAGTATTGAATCACCTGCGATATCATCCCCGTAGCTCAAGCTCTTCTTGTCAAGTTGGTCTTCTTCTACGACATGATTGCCAACTCGGGTTGTGGGCGGGCGCGCAGGTGGCAAAGGCGCTGAGCCAAAGTGGATGTACCGACAAGTCAACACAGCTGAACATCCAATAGCGAAAAGAATGTTAATAAGAGGCGGAAGAATCGAGCGGCCTCAACCTGCGCCACCTGAAAGGACCATTGAGAAAACAAAGCTGACAGGCGAAGGTTCTCTCCATACTCGGATGGGCCAACAAGTGGCGGTGAGTTGCGAAGCATTTAGCCGCATTTGCGGGACCGGAGGAACACCGAGAAAGCACACTTGTCTCTTGGGCTCGAGACCAGCCGCGATGATCTTTTTTTGTCTCTGCGATCAGCAATTGGCGAGTGCGGAAAAAGGTTTGAAGAAACCTTGTGGTGGCGCGTACCCAGGTGCGGAAAGCAAGGAACAAGACATCAAGATGGAGATTCATGCAATGTCTCCAAAATATCGCCACAGACGACGCAAGCGACTGGTAGAAAGCAGCCACACAGACTCTGACGCGTGGGCAATAACTTCGTACCCCCACCGCCACTCCAGTGTACCTTTTGTCTTCCCCGGCCTCTGCGTCGAATGTCTAGAATGTCTCACATTCGGAGAAGAGGCCGGAAACATTCTGCGTAAAAAGGTTCAAGCACCGTTCAACTGGGGAAGGGGAGGTGGCTTCACACCTTGATGCTGACCGATTCGTGGGCGCAACTCTCCATGGCTTGCTGTTCGTGCCTTGCCCGAGGTTTGGCCAAAAGCTCAATTGGAAAATGTTGCAGTGCACAAGAGCAGATTCACGGGGTTCAGCAGGCCCAGGGAGGAAGTGGAATACATCCGATGAGCCGGTGGCACAGACCATACCCTGCCGTGCATGTGGTGTCAGTGACGGGACCAAGAAGCTGCCTGGTATAAGAACAGACAACAAAAAAGCAATAACGAGTGCGAGAGAGACAAAATAATGATTAAAAGAAGACACTAACTTTTCCTGATGAAACAACAAGGAATATAGCCAAAGAAAAAAAAAGCAAAAAGTAGCCTGACCTCACTGACTATCCGTAGCAATATTTCGATTGAGTTGGTCGATCTGTAACTAGTGAGCCATAATTACATGCTAGGGAGAAACAGATGGCTATTTTCGCGCCACTGCCACGTTTGCGTGACATGTTGATGACTTTCTCATATACTGACGTTTTCAGGGCCTAGGAGCAGGCTCCTTTGACATTTATCAAATATTGATTGCCCCTTGCCGTGACCACTGGCCAGAAGAGTTCGTGATTCAGTGGTGCTGTCGTGCTGTGCCAAACCCGTGGCTTCTCTTGGTCCAGGAAGTCGGCATTACAGAGCGCACCTATAACACGGCCCTAATAAAGTTTGGGATTGTCAGAGTCCTCCTTTAATCAGAGTAATGGAGGTCAGGTTCATCCTTGTAGCGATCTGGAGCTACTGATTTCCACTCATCCCATTCCATCCCTTCATCCACTCCACGGAAAACAGCTTACTGGTAAGAGATTCATCCTTTAGCCCACGATGTATTGATTGCAGCAAAATGAAAGACATGCCAAGGTCGCCCATTGTGAACAGTACGCACAGGTTTTTCGGCGGGCTAAGAAAATTTCGCCGTCAAAGAAGTCTGAGACGGGCGGCGAATTCAAGTGTGATGGTGGCGCAGTGCGAGTCCACTCCCATAAAACGATCCCTGTCATGTCTAAATAAATTCTCCTCATCCTCACCTTTGCCGTCTGCATGTTTCAAATAGAGACGTCATGCAAGGGAGATGCCACTAGGGGAATGAGCATCCAGCAAAGAACGGTGAACGAAATAGGCGTCAACGGCCTATTCAATATAGTCCTCCTCTTGAATGATTCTAGTGATGCGCAACCGGAGCGAGAATTCGTCGTATTTCGCTGTTGAGCGGAACGGCCCGATGATATGCATACCGGATTGTTGAAGGAAGTTGGTGATTTCTGGACAAGTGGGCCCACTCGTGATTGGTCAGGTTCATCCAAAAGAGCCATCGTGGAAAGGGTGCTTGATCAGTTTGATCGATAACTTTTCGCGATCGGTAAGAGACACAAGACAGAAAAGCGTGGCCTTGGTGAAGTGATGTAGCGTTGAACCTTCAAATACCTAGCCATACAGCTCCGTAATCGAATTGAATATCAAAATGGTAGCTCATGTCTCCCATAGAAGAGCTTCGTGTTATGCTGTCATACCGCAATATGGCGCAACGCATACTTTGTTGGTCTCGCAGATATGAAGCGCAGGCTTCAAGAGCGGCCGTATTCATCTTCTTGGTAGTTGGGTAATTCTCGCTCTTCAGCTGTAGGGCTGCAGGGTCATACGCATCTGCATCCTACCGATTGACTTGTTAGTCGCGGCCAGCAGAGACATGCAGCCTGAAGGGGACAACTGTGAAACTTTTGCTGCAGGTGTTGAGAGCATACATGGCGGTCGGCGGTCGCAGAGTAAACAATCACCGAGTGTGCGAACAGCTGTCTGTGACATTTTCGAAATCGCACTCCCAGATGCCCATAGTTACAGGTGCTCCATACTGAACGATGCATATAAACGAGATTACTCACGTTGTGGCTCAAGCCAACTAACTACTTGCACGTTACGGATAGTCGATTGGCCAAGAAGCTGAATAACTAAGGGGCAAGTGGCGAGTTTGCGATTGGTTTTTCTTTGTTGTGAGGGGGCGACTGTTGCATTCTTTCATGCGCGGGTGCGTCGCATATATGCTAGACACTGCACGTCAAAAGCAAATTACAGAGTGCTTGCTTCATGATGCCCGGATGCTGGTGATGTGGCTTGCAGCTTGGTGTGGTGGGCTCACAAGCTTGGACCCTTTTGCAGGCTTGCGTGCAGCAGCCATAATAAATTGTACCAGAGACGGTTGACAGCTGTCGCCTTGCCTTGGGGAGAATCTGCAAGCCTTCTCGCGCATCAATATCAGTAGCACAGCATCGAGTAGGGGCCAAGGGGCTCATCGGCAACCGATATTATTAGGCGTGTCGCCGGTAATAGGGGGAGGCTGGTGGTCAAGGCGCGAAGGACAGCGATGGCCATGGACACACATGTGGTACAGGATCGCAGGCATCGGCTCGGCAACATCAGCATGCACGCCTCGAGTAAGATTTCGAGAGGTCCGTGGCACGGGCAAAACCGCGACACCAACGCATCGCCAGGCTCCAGCACGAGTCGCGATGGGAATTCGGATGACTGGAATCTCAGTGGATGCCTTTCGTCTCGTTCTCGATCCAAGACAGATTACCCAGAGCTGCGCAAACTTGAAACGAACCGGCCCGTAGGCGGCGCATGAAAGGTAGCGACTAGCGACTGGGCTTGCTGGGATGCGGGAGAGCTAGTAGGCCGGGGTCAGAAAAAAAGTGCTGCTAACCAAAGCCCTGGTCCAGGGGCAACACGATATTCGGAATAATAATTACTGAGAACCTAGGTACTAGTGCTTGTTGCAATATTGGCCAATCAGTCTTGGTGGTCACTGGTCACTGGTCACTCGTCTTTCCGAAACACCAACTCCGCATGTCGAAACGCTCATCTCGATCATGTCGGCAACTGATGAATGAAGAGGCAGACTCGACGAGTGCATTCGGTTCGGAGATTCTGTCTACCGGTAGACGAGATGACGGCGGAGGCTATCCACACCTCCATCTGCATTGCATTCGCGGCCATAAACGCCAATGTAGCAGCCGTGGCAAACCATGACCACAACAATTGCCTCATCATAATAGTGTAAACTCGCAAGTGTCGGTAGTAAAACTGATCGCATTCAACAAGTTGATATCCGTTTTGTGCCTGAAATCTTATTAACACAGATGTCGATGCCCGATAAGCGCGGTGATTAACGCTGTCACCCTGCATTGAGAATGTTTGGAGCTAATAAGCTTGTTCATCGTGCAGCTCGAATGTGCGACATGCATCGCAGACGAATCGAGTTTGAAATATACTGTGCGTGCCTTTCGCCCGGGTCATGCAAAAAAATGCATGTCGCCAAGTTTCGCAATGAGGTGACAGCTGGCAGGCGTCCGTACCTAGTTAGTCAGACAGGCTGAACAAACGGACAAGCTTCACCACCACAACAGTCGTAGGAGACCATCGCGATGAACCAGTACTCTTGCATGCTAGAGATCAATCTAGAGCACAGAAAACATTGATATTTCGACACAAGACTCAATGACAAAAACCATCCGGTAGTCAGGGGCCAAGCCAACAAGCTACGAATATAGCTCCTCAGGGTCAGACTCCCCATCCTGAGTCCAGCACAAGACTCACCCTTTTCCTGCTTCCCCAGTGCGGAGAGTACCTATCACCTTTGCTTTTTGCTGATAAGTTCAGTCAGGCTCCCGTCTGTTCGTCCGCCTTCTCCACCGACCTAGCGTACCGGTACGCCGCACTCTTATCCGTACGAATACATTGACGAACAATTTACTCTGTTCAACGCCCTGCCTATGAGGGAACGGTGACTGGATACAAGCCGTGGAGTTCAATTTGGTCCCTCTCAGGGGGTCCTTGCGCCACACGCGCCTTTCCCTAACTTAGTGGCTTGGTGCTTGGACACCCGAGATGGAGCATCAAGTGTGGGAGTACTGGTACAGACGGCTACCGACCTCCGCCAGCGGTCTCCTTTTTCCCTTGACCCCTGTGTTCAGTGCCATTCACCTATTTGCCATTCTCTTGGGTCCTCAGCTGGCTTGCTAGGGGTTCGATAAAACGCTAAATGTTGGAATTGAGGCAACGATGAAAGGCCAGGCCAGTCGCTACGAGGCAAAGGAAAAGGCAACAGGGGTTACCCATGATCTGAAACGATGATTTGCACCAGAATGAAAGCTGCTATAACGATTGCCCGTTTTGTTAGGCTGCAAACCCTCGCCTGTTGGGTATAACAGCCCACAGCGGTAGCCAGGCTCCGCGCGCTGGTACCGGTACCTTGCTGGAATGTGTGTGGGTGGGCGGCCACCTCCTGGTCGTCCCCTCTTCTCCCGCGAATGCCTCCAGTTATCCTAGGCTAGTCATGACCTCAGGCGGGCCAGGCTCCTTGGCTCCCAACTCCCTGCAAGAGCTGATGTGACGACCGCCGACGTTTGGGCCCGGATCTTCCGCCCACTGCAGCTACTGCAGCTTCTGCAGGTCCCGCTCCCACTTGCTTTGCCTTCAATCATATGCGGTGCCACGGCATTGTCATCTTGTCGGCCCCCCCCTGGTCCGTCCACTCCTAGTCAATATCAACCGTGCCACCGCCGCGCCTTCTCCTTCACCTCTCTTCTCCCACCAAGGCGTCAAATGGCTGAATGAAAAATTGGTAGCCGACTGTATCTCCGGCAAATCACCTGAATTAGTCTAGGCATCCAGAGCCTCTCGAGCGAAACAGAGATTCCCTCATTCACCATGACTCCGTCTCTCAGCGCTCACCCCAGCTTCACGCGCCCGCGCACCGGCGAGCGCGAGGGCCGTCCTCTTACTCGCGACCAAAATGGCGGCGACACGATGCTCATCCCCAGCCGAACCTCGTCGCTGCACTCTCGCATTACCCAGCCGATTCCCTCGAGCTTCAACACCAAGCCCCAGCAGCGCACTCCCAAGACTCTCACACACGCCTACCTCGTATGCGGTGTTGGCCGCGAGCCGTCACAATGGGTCAGGGCCCCGGCGCCCGTCCAAGGCAAGATTGGCCACATGAAGGGGGCTGTCAGTCAATTCTGGCTTCCGGAGATTCTGGGCAGCAGTCCTCGCCTGGAGCAGGACAATGAGATTGCCAGGGCTCTACATGCCGCTATGAGGGTTCGTACATCAACTTGATTGCAAAGTCGGATCAACGTGTCGCTAACCAAGCCATTCAGGCCTGTTTTCCTCACGATGTCGAAATTTGCACAGGCCGTAGCCAACCCCACTGCTCTCACCATTCCTTCGTCCTGCAGCAGGACTCTTCCCAGACCCTCTACGGCATCTGCCTGCGTGTGTGGTCCCGGGCTGATGAGAAACGAGCCGAGACCATCCGTGACCTGCGCAAGCGTACAGAGCCCGACTTTTACGACAACCCGGATGAGACGTACTGGATCCCCTACTGTCTCTCTTTCCTCTCCCGATATCCTCTCTACAACCTCTTGGGCGATTACCTCCGTGGCATGTGGATCCACTGGAACAAGGCGACGAATCTATTCCACGCAGAGGAAGTCTCACGTATCCTTAGCTTCCCCGCGCCCCGACTCAACGACCTTGTCCGTATCGACATGAAGGATTACGCGCTCTGCTACCAGTTTCCCTCTTCCCCGACCGGATTTCAGAACTTTGCCATGTGGCCACTCTTCAATTGTCTGTCCATTCCCAACATCGTGGGTGTCATTGAGGCTGCAATTTCCCCTACTCGCCGCATCATTTTCGTCAGCCACTACCCTGCCATGCTCACTGTCGCGGCCGAAACTGTCCGATACTGTGTGCGAGTCTATGAGTGGAGCGGTCTCTATGTTCCTGTTGTCCATGCCCGCCATGCTAGCGAGCTTGTCCAGGAGCCTGGCCCCTACATCCTCGGTGTCACTGCTGAATGCCGCTCACTCTTCAACGCACCTAACGATGCCCTCGTTGTTGACTTGGATCGCAACTTTGTTCTCACTTCTAGCCCTCCTACCGCGCTCACTCCTGGCCAGCGCAACAAGTCTGTGACTCGCTTGACCCAGGCTCTTAACGGCGATGTTGTTCCCGCCGGTGTACCGCACCATCTTCGCTCTGCCTACGGTGGTGGTAAGCTTGTCCCTGCTGGCCAAATCATTGTCATGCGTGGGGAGGTTGAGTCTATCCAGGATCCTGAATGGTGGAACCAAGACTCTGTCATGGCTGTCATGGATCACGTCTGTGAAAAGCTCGGCCGCAACACTGGCATCAAGGCTGTCTTTGGCGGATCGGTTAAGAAGCCGCTCATGACCAAGGTATCCATGAGGCATCTGAATGAAATCGTCCGAGAGCGCAACCAGTACTCTCGTGACGCCCAGGAGGCATGGCAAGATTTCATCAACCTGAAGGGCCGCATGGACACGGAGCTCAACAAGGTCAACAAGCGCAACAACTATCTCGTTGAGGAGCTCGAGAGCTGGAAGCAACAGTTCCTCAAGTTTCAGGCCTTTGCGGAGCAGCTCACCAAGGAGACGCAGGATCTCAAGGTCAAGATTGAGACGCACAAGCGTGAGAACCGTCGTCTTGCTGGCCTCATCGACCAACAGAAGGAGGACAATGCGCGCATGTCGACCCGCCTTAGTGGCACCGAGAAGCAGCGCGATGATGCTCTGGAGGCCCTTGTTCTCCAGCAAGAGATTGCTGAGGAGCTCGAGCGTGAGCGCAAGAAGAACAAGAAGGAGCTTTCACAGCTGCAGCACACTAGCAGCACCCTGATGCGCCAGCGCGACGAGGCTCGCCGGGTCGTCTTGCATCTCCGTAGCCTTATAGGTGGTCAGAGCCACCATATGGAGCACCTAATCCAGTCGTTGACCAAGCCAGACGAGCTCGTCAAGGAGATTGAGGAGGGCTTCTACGACGATTTGCCCGGCGACGAAGAGGAGAGCACCGAGGGCATGACCGAGGAACAGACGCAGTCTTTGAGGCTGTCCCGCAACGCCAAGAGGCTCTCCGCTGCTAGCTTCGCGGATGTTGCGGATCGTCACCTCAAGGATAAGACGGACGCGATTGCGCACATTGTTCGCAACATTGCAGACCAGTGCCAGGCTGCTGTTGAGAGCCTACAGATGGCCCAGGATGTCGAGACGCCATCGCGCCGCCACAGTGCTCTCTCCGGTGCCGTTCATAGCGACGACGACAGCCACTCTGCTGCCACCTCGGAGATTGGGGAGGAGAGACTGCGTCGCCGCTCCGGTCGGCCGTCCAGCATCCCCCCGACGCCGGACCTGGTGCCCAACCGCAGCAGCACCGCCATGTCATTTGTCTCGGCGACGACGACGACGCCCGAGCGCAACAGCACCCAGTACTACGGCCAGCGCGAGGATGTGCCCACCAAGATTGTCGAAGATGACGAGGAGGACTATGAGGAGAGCCGCAGCGACAGTGCCGCCGCCAATGAGAACGGCGTTGTCACCAAACACAGTGACTCGCTGCTGCACAGACCCTCTGGCGCACGCATCAGCGCATTGGGCGGTACACGCTGAGCACATTCTCACAACATGGGCTACGGAAAACAACGGGGTTTGGACCATTTGACTTCTATTTACTATTATTATTTCACCGTCTTGTTTTTTTTTTAGCAAGCTTTCTTCTGGACGCGTCATGATGGCGGGCCACCATATATCCTCATGCGTTGGGATTTCTATTGGGTTCACATGTAGTTTTTTTTGGCTATATGTATTTGGCGGGCGAGTTTCTTTTTACTGGACATCTTCCTGTATGCTGGGCAGATCTGTCCTTTTTTCTTGTTGTCTAGTTTCCTTGCTTTACGGTGTGGCGTTCGTTTGACTCTTCCATATGTCGTATCTATTTGTACGTACCGACGGCTTGGCAAATCTTTTGATCTTTTATGTGTATGAGCAAGTTGGATGAATTGATCTTTATTCAACCGCAATGACTTTTGTGCCGTGCGACTTGTTGAGTATCGGTATGCCCGCTATCCGAGCTCTGTACTTGTAAAGTACAATGCAATCCGGAACATTATCTCCATTCGCTCCTACTCGACGCTCTGTAGGCTTTATACTACAACCTTTAGAGTCAGACGAGAAGAATGAGGAAGATGAGAAGATTAGGGGAAATAAAACAGGATCAAATGGCATGTATTTTGTTAGCTTGTTAGTCTACAATTTACATGCTAGGCTCTTCTATACTTTTCAAACTTGCTATTTTCATGCCCGATAGGGCCGACACTACCTCACGCTGTAGGTAGGTAGTTACATAGGTACCTAGCTACCTGTAAATAGTGTGGGGACTGTTTTAGCGGGTAACTAGCGATAAGATTGCGCGACAGTCTCAGGGTAATCTTTTTTTTTTGCAGCCCTCACAACAACCTCTTCTCTTTGCCTTGACAACTTTTGGCACGAATTCTTTCCACTTGAATCTTCACCGCAGGCGCCCAGCATGGCCGACCCGATGCTGACGTCCCTGTGCGCCATCTGCCACATCGCGGTGCCCAAGTACAAGTGTCCGCGGTGCAGCCTGCGCAGCTGCTCGCTGGCCTGCACCAAGAAGCACAAGGCGTGGAGCGAGTGCAGCGGCGCGCGCGACCCGACAACGTACCTGCCGCCGTCGCGGCTGCGCACCCCTGCGGGTGTCGACCACGACTACAACTTTCTCCACGGCATCGAGCGATCGCTGGAGCGCGCCGAGCGCGTGCTTGTCGACGAGCGCCGCCTGGTGCAGGCTGAGGAGCTGCGGCCGGTGACGGTGCAGGAGGTGCGCTGGAAGACGGGCCGCGACGGGCGCAAGCGCAGGGTGCTGGTGACGCGGCTGCTGCGCGAGGCCAAGACTCGCCAGTTTGAGCGCTCCCTGGCGCATAGGCTGCGCAAGCTCAACGTCGACATTATCTGCGTTCCGACGGGCATGACGCGGCAAAAGGAGAATAATACGACGTTGAATAGGAGGACGTCGAGGATAAACTGGCAGGTGGAGTGGTTTGTGGTGGATGATGAGCGTGTGGAGGCCGTAAACACGACGAGGTTCTTGTCGAAAGTTATGGATGACGTGCCCCTGCACGAAGCGTACCGGACGATGCTCGATGAGCAACAAGCTGCAAAACGACGACAGGCGAAAAAGGACGGCCGCGCGACCGAAGATCAAATCATGTACTACGGCCGCTCCCCCGAGTCACGATGCTGGCCGTCGCCCGCAACCGCGCAGGATCCGCAGACCGGCCTGTGGTTCGTCTACACAGGGCCCAGCATCGACATGTGGCCTGAAGAGAAGCAGCGCGAATACCAATTCTTCCTCGGCCGTCCGCAGACGCGGCGGCCCGACCAACGCGTCACGGTGACTCCGCTGCAGGTGACGGACTGCTTCCGCGACGTCCTGGCCAACACGCGCGTGCTAGAGTTTCCCACCATCATTGCGCTGCGCAGTGGCCAGACGCTGCCCGAGACGTATATACTAGGACCCAAGGATACCTTGCCGCCGGGGGCGACGGGGCCGCAGGGCAGCGGGAGCGGCAAGCGCAAGGACGGGCCGGCCGGTGGTGGAAACGGCGGCGACAGAGCAGCCAAGAAGCGCAAGGGCGAAGATGGGGAGGAGGGCGAGGTGGATGTGGATGGGGAAGAGGATAGCGATGGTGGCGGGGGAGGATTGGTGGAGGGGGATGTGATTGATGAGCAGAGCATGGGCGAGGAAGACGATGACGACGATACTAGTAGTTCGGGGACGTCGAGCGCAGCAGAGGATGAAGGGGAGGAATAGCACAGAGACATGGGGATTTGCGAAGCACATGCATTTCAAGGCGTTTGGGGTTTCTTGTTCTTTTGCATTGCGGGCTACGGTGCCTTGTATTATACTTGTACTCTTTGCATGGCCACACTGCCGTCTTTCTGGTCGTCCTCGCAAGATGGAATTGGAAACATGGCCTTTCTTAAAACATGGTAATTAGGAGTTATTAAGCATGTCATCATATTACGGTTACCAAATCTGCGTCTATCTAGATGACTTCTCTGTGCATTGTAGGCATCTCTAGACTAGATTCAGGTAGAAGCTGTCTGCAGCTGCTTTAAAGGCCTCTGACAGCCACAAGCTTGCAGTGTTTGGCGGGGCCGCCCAACCCCGAAACCCCACAGCCAACAGGTCAGTTAGCGTGTGTGACTGCGTGGCTGGATGCTCCTCAACCTATTGCAATCAAGGGGGCCGGAACCTCGAAAAGCTTCTCGACACAACGGGTACGAATTAATCGCGATAGTATACACACCAATCGACCGCTGCAACAAATTGCCTTTGACTGGTCTCCCGACACCCCGAAACATGGTCTGATTGACCACCTGTTGCAGCCTCTCCTGCCGACAGAACCCACCGCCACACACACACACACACACACACACACACACACAACCTGTCCGCCGACCATGGACGACACGCCCACGCCCAAGCTCGCGGAGCTGCTGCGGCACCCCGACGACCTCGACAAGATCCCCGCGCTCAAGCAGGAATTCGCGCGCAAAAAGGGCGCCGTCGACGGACAGCTGCGCGGGGGCCTGCGCCAGCAGCTCGAGCGCACGCAGTCGGGCATGGCCGGGCTCGCCGACGGCCAGCGCACCGTGCAGTTCATCAAGGACGAGATGATGCAGATTGACCGGCTGTGCTCCGAGTCGCAGACCATGATCCACGACTTTGCCAGCATCAACCTCGTCTCGCAGGCGCACCGCAACTTTGCCGCCGTCGAGACGATGCGCCGCAACCTCGAGACGTTTGACGACCGTCTCGTCGTGGTCGAGGGCATGCTGCGCCGGGACGACGACGACAAGGAAAACATGCCCAACATTCTGCCTTGCCACTACGAGCTCACGCAGCTGCGCAACATTCGCGACGACGCCATGGAGCAGATTCAGCGCGCCGACGACGTGAGCCTCGAGGCCACGCTCGAGGACTACTTTGCGCGCCTCGACGACGTTGTCGACTGGTTCGACGAGCACGTCGGCCTGATCGCCATGAACCTCATCAATCTGGTCCTCAACGACAACAACGGCCTCGTCGTCCGCTTCGCCGTCATCATGGAGGCCGAGGAGCGGAGCGACCGCCGCGTGCTCGCTCTGCAGGACGCGCTCAAGGACCACAAGGAAATCGCCGTCCGCTTCCAGGGCATCGCCGACGGAGCCAAAAAAGTGCGCGGATACAAGGCCAAGTTTCTCGAGGCCATCAAGCTCGGCGCCGAGCAGCAGTTTGACGTCGCCCGCGAAGAGTTCCTCGACGACCCGAAACGGCTCGAAAAAATCATGGCGTGGTTCTTCAACGACCTCAACGCCGTCCGCGTCGGCATGACGCCGCTCATGCCGAAAAAGTGGCATATCGGCAAGCTCTACGCCGACAGCTACCACGCGCTCATGCACGACTTCCTCGTCGGCATGGTCGACGACCCCGAGGCCTCGTCGGCGCACACGCTCGAAATCATCAGCTTCCCCGAAAAGTACTACCGAAAGATGGCCAAGATGGGCTACGCGCAGGCCGATCTCGCGCCGCACGTCATTGACAACCGCGAGGCCGAGCTGGTGCGCGACTTTCGGCAGCTCATTATCCGCTTCCTCGACGAGTGGATCGAGCGCATCTCGGCGCAAGAGACGCGCGACTTTGCCGAACGCAACGTGGAAGGGTCCAACCTCGACCAGGACGAGTACGGCTACTTCCGCACCAAGAACCTCGTCGCGCTGTGGCGCATGCTGCGCGAGCAGGTCGACGCGGCCGCCACGTCGCAGCGCGCCGACGTGGTCGAGGGCGTCATTGACGCCATGTTTGCGCGGCTGCGCGCCCGCCAGAAGCAGCAGCAGCGCATGCTCGAGGACGAGGCCCTGCGCTACGAGACGGGCAAGGTGCCGGACCTCGAGGGCTTCCAGGCGCTGCAGGACTGGCTCGTCGCCGCCGCCAACGACCAGATTGCGTGCATCGACGACGGCGACGACGAGCAGACGTCACGCCTCGGCTACCTCTCGAGCTTCCGCCAGAAGTTCGAACCCCACGTCACCCCGCAGTACCTCGAGCGCGTCGAGCAGGAGCTCGCCGCCCTGCGCGACGGCTACGTCGACTGCAGCACCTGGTGCATCAACAAGTTTGCGCAGCTCGTCTTCGCCGTCGACTTCAAGTCCGTCATGCCCGACTTCTTCACGCCCCGCTGGTACGCCGCCACCGCCATGAAGCAAATGGTCGTCACCCTCGACGAGTACGTCGGCGACTACCGCGCCGTCCTGCACCACTCCCTCGTCGACATCTTCATCGAAATCTTTGCCGACGAGCTGCTCGTTCGCTACCTGTCCAGCGTCCGCAACAAGGGCTGCAAGTTTCGCCGCACTGATCCCTTTCGCGACAAGCTCTTCAACGACATTGCCACCGCCTTTGAGTATTTCGGCACCCTGGACAACCCAGACGTCGCCACCTCCATCAAGCAGACCTGGCGCGTCACCGAGGGTTTTCTCGCCCTGCTCTCGGCCGACCGCGCCGCCGTACCTGACGAGTTTGCCGCGCTGAAGGCGGCGTACTGGGACATGCAGATCAGCTGGGTCGAGGCGGTGCTGCGTAGCAGGGACGACTTTGAGCGCGCCATGCTCAACGCCGTCAAGGCCCGCGCCGCGCAGATCGAGGTCGTGCGTGGGCCAGAGACCATCATGGCCAAGATTAAATAATGAGTTTTGCTAGACTGCTTATACAAAAGCGGAGAGGAGAGTCGTGTGCCGATAAAGAGGGAATGTGGGATTTTTGCAATGCATTCAGGAAGCGTCCACGCTACGATAAACATGAGTTGTAGCGTTTTGAAATTTTTGCACCTCGACTTGTTTGTATCTAGTTTCATGGATTGATAGTAAGAAACAAATTACTACAAGTAAGTGACGAAGAAAAAGTAGTGTAAATGAGAGTCCTAAAAAAAAAAAAAAACTCCATCTGAAAAGAGGGCAAACATAATGTAAAAATTAATGAAAAAGTCCAGCCACCCCAACGTCCTCGGAACCAACACAATATTATCGAGGCAAGGGTGACTGGCCGGTAGTCTGTAAAATGTCTGGTCCGCTCGTCATAGTTTATAAGCCTGTTGCAGGGCATAGATACAGTCTTGAAAACAATAGCTCAAGGCAAAAGGCACTAAGATTTGCTGGCGAGGTAGTTGGCAGCCTGTTACGTTTCTGTTAGCCCAATGCAATCATTTCCATACCCTTCGCATGCTTACCCTCTCCAGGTCGTAGTCATATTTCTCCAGAGCACCGACAGAGTCAGGCCGGGAGTATCCCATACCGGTCAGGCTCTTCAGGATCGGATCATCGTGCTCGCCCTTGTCAGTGAGAGCGCGGCCGACCCCCAGAGGGCGGTCCGTCGTCTTGCCCTCCTCCTTCTTGGTGTCGGCGGCCGTGCTGCCGACCGGGTCGGATGAGTCAAGCCCGGAAAAGATGGCATCCCAATCATGAGAGTCGGCGTTCTTAGAAGAGTCGGCACCAGCCGGGTTGGAGGGAATAAAGTCAAAGCTGCTTTCGTTGCCAAAGGCGCCATGGTCGCCCTTGGGCTGGCTGGAGGGCGGGCTATCAAATACCGCGTTGTAGTCTTCAAAGCCAGATCGGGAAATGTTGGCAAAGTCGTCATCCGCAGAGCCTTCTTTGGCTTCTTCTAGTCCCTCAAAGTCATCATCCAAGTCGTCAAATGCGCCCTTGGGCTGCACAGCGGAAGCGGGAGCCGTGGCGATAGTAGTAGGAGCAGACGGGCCAAAGATGTCGTCCACGGATGACTTTTGAACAGCCGTGGGAGCGGTAACGGTGGCTGGCGAGATGGGCTTCTCTTCTTTGGGAACTTCAACAGGCTTTTCGGTCTTTTCGGCAACGGGGACAGCGGCCTTTTGAGCAGGTTTGTTCTTCCCCGGAGAAGTGGGGGTGAAGTCGTCATCAAATCTGCCTTGCTCGCTCTCAGAGTCAGACTCATCATCGCGCTCAATCTCGGAGATTGGGGGAAATTCAGTGTCGAATGCCGACTTGGCTTTGGGCGGTGTCGTATCAGTATTGGCAGCAGATTTGGTTGAAGTAAAGGCCGCAAAAGCATTGTCAAAGTCAGCCTTTGCCTTTTCCTTGTCGTCGCTAAACGGTGCTGACTTGTCCTTGTCAGGACTTGCAAAAGCCTTGCCATTGTCTGCGGTAGGAGTCTTTACCTCCTCTTCTTTACTAGCCTCTTCAGTTGAGTGGCTGACATCACTGGGCCCATCAGTGACCGAGCCACCAGTCCGCGAAGCCGGCGGGGAGACATGGCGAGAAGAGGATACAGACTCGGCTGGACCACCGAAAGGCAGGAGACTGGAGTTAATTTGTCGCGACTCTGGAGGAGGTGGGGGGTTGTCGACGCGGAGAGTAGTCTGTCGGCTCAGGACAGGTGTCCCACTGGGCGGAGTTGAGAAGGATCCAGCACTCGTAGACGAAGTTCCGGTGGTTTGCGGTCGGAATGGAGCCGGGCCCTGTCCAGAAGCACCGCCAGAGGGGCCAAATATTTCGTCCGTGCCGGATGGGGTCGAGAAAACGCCCATCATGTCGGAACTAGCAGTGCGCTTGAAGAAAGGGTTGTTTCCACTCGCTGTCGAGAGCGCAGGGCTGGTGATACCGCCGCCAGGAGGATCGATAGCGGCGCTAGACTCTGCTCTACGAGATGTCTCCTCGCTTGATGGTTTGCCAAGGTCCGCCGCTTCTGTCTTGAGCTTATCACGCTCGCTCTCCGTCGTCAAAAGTTGCTTCTTGTTGATAGCAACCAGCCCCTTCTGCTGGCGAGCTTCCATTTTTAGCTTTTCAATTTGTGGCTTGAGCTGCGTCAGCTCAGTGCTTGCCGCCTGAATACGCTCACGAAGGTTGGTGTTTTCATGCTGATAGGCCTGCAACTGAGTCAAAGTATTCTGACGCTCGGCCTGGGCATCAGACAGGTTACCCTCGAGGGCCATGCATTCGCCTTGCAACTTCTGTGTCTCAGCTCTGGAAGCCCGCAGCTGCTCTTCCAGCGCGCGTGCATCTTGAGCTTCCTTTTCATAAAGCGTGCGTAATTGAGAAAGTCTCTGTTGAAAGTTTTGTTTTTGGGTGTTTGTTTGGTTCAAGTCGTTTTGAGTTGCTGTGCGCTTGGATTGTGTCTCCTGCATTTGCGTGGAAAGCGTACTGATCTGGTTAGAGAGATTCGCAAGCTCGGTGCTCTCACCGGTAATCTTGCTGCTTTCTTCGGGGTTGTTGTCAGCTAGGAGGTCTTCCGATGTGGGAGCCTGGGAGGTGACGGGCGAGCCAGTGTTTGGCGTGGTCAGGCCTCTGCCAAAAGACGAGCTTGGCACAAATGGCTTGAAGGTGTTGCCGAGGGGTGAGGACGGGCCAGCATTAGCGGAACCACCAGCGAAGGGGTCGGTCCCAGAACCGCCAGTGGACATGGGGTCTTGCCGTGGAGCGGGAGGCGGCGGTATGGGGGCAGTGTCGAGACCAAAGAGGTCGTCCATGGCAGATTTCGGCTGCGGCGGCGGAGGCTTGACCATGGGCGGCGGGTCAAAGGGCGAGGCGGCGGCCGGAGGCAGGCGCGCCTGGCTACGCATACTCGGTGGGATCAATCTAGGGGGTAGCGTAGCAGGAAGTGGCGTAGAGGGGTTGAGTCTCTGCTGTCTGATAAGGTACATGGCAACAGCAAACTCATCGCGAGTCAAGTGGCCTTGTGAATTGACATCTGCTAGATCCCAGACCTGGGCCAATGCATCCTCGGAGAGGTTAGACTGGCTGAGAAAGGGAACAGCCTCCTCGCCACTGATGTAGCCAACGCCTGTCTTGTCGAGAGTTGCATATAGCTGGTCAAATCTCGCCTTATCGGCGGGGGTAACAAGCCAATCGCCAGCTACTTGGGGAGCCGGTCCAAGAGGGCTTCCCGTACGCGGCTGCTGCCCGGTGAGCTGTCGGGGAAGCGCAGCGCTGCTAGTACGTGGTGACTGTCTCGCGGGCCCACGGCCAGCAGCGACCTCGAGAATAGCGGGTGGCAGGACATTGGGAAGCGAACGGAGGGCACCAGAGTTTGTCGAAGTGAGCAGGTGCATGGCAACAATAAACTCTGGCGCAGAAAGGGCTCCGCGCTGCTCTGTATCGACCAAAGCCCATATGCGCCCAAGAGTCTCGTTGGGTAGCCCGGATCGGTCAAAGATGGAGCGAGCCTGCTCTCCGGGGAGCAGGCCGGCTTGCAGAGGCTGGCGGTCAAAGAGGTTTTTATATTGTGTCATCTTGTCGGGCGTCAGGGGCGGAATGCGAGCACTGGCCGGAGTTCCGGAGTGCTGGGCCGTTATGGGAGAAGTGACGGCAGGCGGCGCAAAGCCATCGAATCGCGGTATGGGGGCAGGCTGCAATGCGAGCTCGTTTGTTGGTTCGGATCCGGCTTGAGCATGGCCAATGAGACGCAAGACGATGCCAAAGCCGGTGGGCGTTAGGAAGCCTCTATTCTCCTTGTCGGCGATTTGCCAGATCTAGAGGGAAGACGGGTTAATAGGAGTTGTAGTTATATGGATTGTCAGGGTGGAACAAACTTGACCCAGAATACGTGAGTCGAGGCGGGTTTTGTCGAAAAAGGTGACGGCGACATCGCCAGTGACGACACCGACGCCATCGGTGTCGGCCTGGCGGAAGAGCTGGCCATAGACTCTCTTCTCTTCGGGAGTCAAGCTGAGGTTTGGCGGAGCGGCTGGGTAATAGAACATTGTTAATATCGCGAGAAATCCATTTTGGGGAAGATGAAGAGTCAAGTACCAGAGCCTGGGGCCGCGTCGGCCGACATGTTGGGCTGCAGTCGGGCTGGAGCTCGTCTGTGGGATTGGACAAGGTGGGGGTTTGCAGAGGTGACGTATCAGGGGCAATCGGATGAGGCGGACAGTAGAGATTGTGTTGTGATGGAGGTTCAATGGGATTTCTAATTGGATGAAGGAGGACGGCGATGCACCATGCAGGTCGAGCGACAGGGACGTCGATAGCTGTGAAGGAGGTGTAGAGGACTACCTAGGCAGCTTTCAGCTCACCGGCGGTTGGAAGCGAGGCTGGAGGTTAGCGGATACCAATTACTGAGTACGGAGTACCCAGTCAACAGTTAATTGTTAGCTTTGGCGTTGAGTGGCTGTGCAGTGGCACAAGGTGTGGCGCAACCAGCCCCAGCAATCAAGTTGGAATAATTGAGTTGTGAGTCGCGAGTTGAAAATCCAGACGATGTGTTTTGGAAATTCTTCTTGAAGGCTTGGTCTCATATTGTTTTCTTCCATAAACAGCAGCAAGCTGATGACTTGCAACCTCAACGACAGCCAAGCGGCTCAAGCACCAGCCGCTCAACGTCTCTGCTGGCATGTTTGCTTGTACCAGGAGGCATTAACAGGTACCTAGGCACCTTAGGTAGCTCCTCGCTAGGCGTGCGCCGCCTCTGATAATTAATCAAACTTACTTGACTGCCATAAATACTGACATCATCGTTCTTTGAATCATGAATAGAAAGCAATGTGGAATACATTGCTCCGATTTAGGGCGGGAATCTACGATTCCAGACGCCCTTTACGATTCGTCCGAAGCGCTGACAAATGACCAAATAGCCATGCGACCTTTTGCGGATGCTATTTGGATTCTGCGATGCAGTCTCCCGAGGTGATAGTTGCGATTATTCAGCACCAGCTTCATGCCCGCAACCCACTTGAGCTCTCTGGCCAACCAAACGCGCCACCAGACACGACGCTAATGGCAGAACATGTCAAAATGCAGCGTCAATCGCTCACCATAAAAGACGTCATCCCCTCCCCCACTACACATCCCCCTCTACCCTTCCTCTAAACCTCTTGCCGTGTTATAAACACATTGCCCCGCTTCACAGTTTCTCTGTCGAAGCTGCTTCTTCCATGCACTCTTTTGCCCGCGCCGCCCGAAGCTCCCAACTCACCTCGCCTGCCCCGTTGCGAATCGCTTCGTTATCCCGACACCTGTCGACAAGCTCGCCCGTCATGGCGCCCACGGTTAAAGAGATCGACTACCTCGTCCTTGGCGGCGGCAGCGGCGGCCTGGGCTCTGCCCGCATGGCTAGCTCCAAGTTTGGCGTCAAGGCCATGGTCATTGAGAACAAGCGCCTAGGTGGTACCTGTGTTAACGTTGGGTATGTGCCTGTTCCCGTGACAGCCCACGATCTCCGTGACGTAGCGAGCGACTAACAGTTTTATCGCTAGATGCGTTCCGAAAAAGGTCACCTTCAACGCCGCCGCCATTGCCGAGGCCATTCACGACGCCAAGGCCTACGGCTTCTCCGTCCAGCAGTCTGCACCTTTTGACTGGAGTACCTTTAAGAAGAAGCGCGACGCCTACATTGCGCGCCTCAATGGCATCTACAAGAACAATCTCGGCAATGACAAGGTCGAATATCTCCACGGCAGCGGCCGCCTCGTCTCCAAGAATCAGGTCGAGGTCACTCTCGACGACGACTCCAAGGTCCTCGTCAACGCCAAGAAGATCCTCGTCGCTGTTGGCGGCAAGCCCACAGCGCCCCCTTCTATCCCCGGCGCTGAGCTCGGTATCAACTCGGATGGCTTCTTTGACATTGCTACTCAACCCAAAAAGGTCGCCATCGTGGGTGCCGGCTACATCGCCGTCGAATTTGCTGGCATGTTCAACGCCCTCGGCACCGAGACGCATCTGTTTATCCGCTACGACACGTTCCTCCGCCACTTTGACCCCATGATCCAAGAGACCGTTACCAAGGAGTACGAGCGTTTGGGAGTCAAGGTGCACAAGAAGACCAATACCACCAGGATTGAAAAGGGCGCCAATGGAAAGCTGTCAGTTACCTACAAGGATAATTCAGGCAACGAGACCACGCTTGACGATGTCGACCACCTGATTTGGGCCGTCGGCCGTACCCCGGAGACTCGCGGTATCGGTCTGGAAGAAGCTGGCGTCAAGCTCAACGACGCGGGCTACGTTGAGGTGGACGAGTATCAGAACAGCAGCGTCGACAACATCTACTCCCTTGGCGACGCCACAGGCAAAGTCGATCTGACTCCCGTTGCCATTGCCGCCGGCCGCAAACTCGCCCACCGCTTGTTTGGCGGCGAGCAATTCTCCACCACCAAGCTCGACTACGACAACATCCCCTCGGTCGTCTTTGCCCATCCCGAAGTCGGCAGCATTGGTCTCACGGAGCCCCAGGCCATTGAAAAGTACGGCAAGGACAAGATCAAGGTCTACAAGACGAGCTTCACGGCCATGTACTACGCTATGATGGAGCAGGAAGACAAGGGCCCCACGAGCTACAAGCTCATCACCACCGGCCCCGAGGAAAGGATTGTTGGCCTGCACATCCTGGGTCTCGGCAGCGGTGAGATGCTCCAGGGTTTTGGCGTCGCCATCAAGATGGGCGCCACAAAGGCCGACTTTGACAGCTGCGTCGCCATTCACCCCACGAGCGCCGAGGAGCTGGTTACTCTGAAATAAAAGGGATTGCATGTAATTATTGAACTTGTTAGAACCATATGATACTATTGTGATGGTTTTCTGCATCTTTTTTTGACTGTTGAATTTCAGATGGCGTCTGCTCTATTTTCCTGACAATGTTCCTTGCCGTCGAAATGGAGAGGCTAAAAGTCAAGATGTTTCTTTGCCACATCTAAGCAGCGTATGGATTGACATTGGGCACTTCCACGTCCACCTGCTTAAACACGGGCACAACCGCCTTGCAGTGCTCCCAATTGGCAACCATGTTGAAGTGCTTCATGGTTGCCGGGTGCTGGCGGCGCCATTCCTCGCCGAGAATCCACTCGAGCCCGCGCGAAATGTAAATGGCCACAAAAATATCCGCGAGCGTAAAGTTATTGCCGACGAGAAACGTCTTGTCCTTGACGGCGGCCTCGTGGTTGTCGAGGAACGCGAGCGTGGCGGCCTTGCCGGCTTCGACGGCGGCCTTGTCGTACGGCGCGGGTCGGGCCAGTCCGGGGATGAGGGGCAGAAACCTAAACAAAAGAAAAAAGACAAAATTGCGTTAGAGTCAGGGGGAAGCAGTGATGGAGGCTACTAGATTGTTGTTTGCGTACCACTTGCTCATGATGACGAGCAGTTCTTGGTTTGCCCAGTTGACCCAGGACAGGACCTCGGCCTCTTGCTCCAGCGAACCGTCACCAAGTAGGCGGCCTGGCTTCGCTTTTGCGAGGTACTGATGTTGGGTGAGTCAGACACAATAAAAGTCTTGTTGCTGCCGCTTTCAATGTCTCTTACATAGGCAATTGCAGGCACCTCAGTCAATTTGACATTGTCTCCCTCGAGCGCGGGAATCTTGCCCCGACTCCGAGGAAACTTTTCAATCAAGGCATCTCTGTTGAGATTTTGACGTGGTACTACCTCGGATAGGTTGACCTTGATGTCTTGAGAGTGTGCCTAGCAGTAACATAAAAAAAAAAGGAAGAATCGTCAGCTATGCAGCGTGGTCTGAACAGGCAGCATCATGACTTACAATGACACGGATAATGCGTGTTCTCGGATTACCCTACGCTGATCAGTAACAATACCCAAACGGAAACTATTATTCTCGCAGCATCATACCTCGTAGCCGTATACTGTATACGCCATGGTGATGAATCTAGTTTTGACTTTTTTCTCTTCTCGTTTCTCGGCCGGGAAGAGGGGAAAAGACTACGGATCGGACAAGTAGGCCGTTCCACAACCCTCGGACACCCAGCCGTCCACGCATTGATATAGTCGCCGCCCTACCGAAAACGTGGTGGGCCGACGGCAATAACGTAATTCTGTCGAATCTGACTAGATGAGCAGGTTTTTTTCTTTTTCAGCCGGGTCTCGATCAACAACGTTACCACGAGGTTCCCGGCCGGCAGCCGCTAAGGTCTCGATGCGGACCTTGATAGGCATATGAACCGCGGTCCGGCATAGCAACCTCTTGACAGGTGGGTTTGCTTCGTTTAGACAGCTGAATCCGACATATCCGCGAATGGATCCCGGAATGAGTAATGGGATCCTCTGAAAGAAGGCTCCGGGACAGGGAAGATGACGCGAGTGAGATCTCCAACTGCCGGCTTTCGGGGCCCCCAGTCCGTCAGTCCGGCATTGCTCGTTCTCCTTTGTGGAATTCGGGTCTTGGCATCCTGGCTAAAGAAGGGTTGCTA
>JAPFSE010000509.1:0-46180 GCA_030777785.1 Beauveria caledonica | reverse complement strand
TCCTCCTCCTCCTCCTCCTCAACCGCATCCCCCTCCTCCAACACCCGATCAGCTTCCTCCTCTGCGGCCCGTCTCTCCTCCTCATCCACGCCACTCCATATCCTCTCCCGTATTCTCAGCCCCATCAGAAGTCGTCGCCACATCTTCAGCGCCACCAGCGCTTTCCGCTCCTCCTCCCTCTCCTGTTCCACATTGTCCAGCCCCTCGAGCACAGCCTCAATCGCGGCACCGTACTCCTCCGCGACCACGATGCCTTTCAGCACCGCCGTGCCCTGCCGCCGGCTCCCCTTGAATTCAAACCCCGTCAGCGCGGGCGCATAGTCCACGCCCACCAGCTTCGCCGCGTGCGCCGCCAGGTCATGCACAATATGCCTGCCGCCCGAGGGAATCATGCTCGGCACGTAGACCTCGACGTTGCCAAACTTGTTCTTGGGCACTCTGCCGTTGCGCACCGGATCCGGCGTGTACAGCTCCGTTTGGTCTTCTGTGTAGATTGGTACACCAGCCGCGTCTTGCGCGTCCTGTTCTGCGCGTCTGTCGTCGTCGAGAACATCATTTCTCGGCCTTGCTCGTTTAATCTTGGGCAGCCATTTTGGAGGAATCTCGTTGGGCCGCACTTGACGTCCCATACGGAACCATTTGTCAGCGCTCCTGGCAATCCGCACATCCCGCCTCCGATAAATCTTCTCCAGCGGGCCCTTGTTGCCGGAGCTCACAGTGCCAGACGGCATCGCCGTCGGCACAAGTACTTCGTGACGCCGTAAATGTCGCTGCAGCGCGAAGACGGGGTGGTCTTTAAAGTCTTGCACATTGCGAGGCATGGGCTCTCTGGATTCCACCCCCGCCAGCTCCGCGTTTTCAATCTGGTCGAGGTTCGTCTGGTGTCGCCTTGTAAACGGCCGCATCGCTCTCCGCCACCAGTCGTTGTCATCAGTCCCGTCGACCCGTATGCGCCTCGTCTTTGCCGCATACGCCTTTGCATACCGGACAGTAACATCGCGTGCCGTGCCATCCTCGTCAAATGCGACCACATAACTCATGCAGTTTTCCCTATCTGTGATAGGTGGCTCTAGAGATTTCGTCTTCCAAAACGTATGCGTAACCACCGGATCCGCTGGCTGCCACTTTTGATGGCCTGTATCCAGCACTTCCACCCAGTAGACGGGATACGCAGACTCTCGAAGCCGCACCGGTGTCGCAAAGCTCTTTTGCAGTTTCGTAGGTGACGCTGACGACTTGGGCTCGAACTTGTGACTGGCAGCACTTGGATGCCCAAGCCGCCGTCGTGCCGTCGGCCTCGTCGAGCTGGTCTGAGCCGCTGCGGCTGCCCTTTCTTTGTACTGCGCAACCTGAGAGCGCGCTTCCTCCGCCCGCTGTGCCGTAATCGACGTCTTAATCGGTGTCTTCGCCGGCGCCACCCTAGGTAGCGTCGGCGCTCCGTTGCCAAACGCCAGCGGCTGCAGCGAGCACACGAGCCTAGCCTTGACGCCCACGCCCCGCAGCAGCGCGCAGTACAGCTGGGCGCCCACGTCGCGCGAGCCCTGCAGCGTCTTTGCCGCGAGGCCAAAGTCCTGCCTGTCGGTACACGTCTCCGGATGGTCGGGGAGCTGGTACTGCTCCAGCTGCGCCGCGTCCTCGGCCCAGCGCGCGCGCCGCAGCCCCCGCTCCGTCACCTCAAACTTGGCGCGCCACATGTCCACCGCTTGCTTGAGGCCCGTCTTGAGGCTCTCGGTCTGACCAAACTGCGAAAGATGAGATCCTGGCGTGAGGTATTCGACCGTCTTGCCGCTCAGGTGCGGCCGCAGTGCGTCTTGCACCTGCTCGTCGTTGCACCAGTGGTTTCGGCGCGCAGCGTGCGAGAGCAGGCACAGCAGGTGCATCTTGTGCACGTTGAGCCGCCGATCTCGCTCTTCCTTTGTTATAGGTTTGCGACGTTCGGCATTGCGCTTGCTCACCGCGTTCGCGGCTTGTTGGGCCGTCAAGTTGAGCTCGAGGTCTTGCGCCCTCGGCTCAGCGGCCGACAATGCGATGTCCTTGCCCTTTTCCAGCGCAGCGACAAGATCGACATCCTGGAGCATCAAGTCTTCGTCATCCTCGTCGCTATCGTCTTCGGAATCTCGTTCGATTGTTTGTACCTCCGCAGGTGGCAAAGGCACATCAAAGAACTCGACGTCTTCGTCTTCGTCTTCGTCTTCGTCGTCTGATGATTCTTGGGCGGCGGCGACCGTATCACCTCTTGCTTGCAGCTCCTGACTAGGACCTTGTCTACCGGCACGCCGCCGTTTTAGCGGAGGTTCGCCGCTGATCCTGTCCCGAGGTGCAGATCCCTCTATGCCGGCTTCAGCAAGCATCTCGCGATAGATGCTTGAGGCACCCCTTCCTGCGACAGCGACGGCATTACTGCTTCCTTGACGGCCGGTTGCATTTGATCGCCGCTTTCTTCCGACCATTTCTACATGTTAAGACAGCTGGGAACGTTGCGCACCGCAGACTGATGTATCCGCCAAATTATGGGCTGGCGCAAGAATTGGCGGCTCGGTCTGGAGCTCCTCACGTCGCACGCCGAAGTGCGTCATACCTTAGCGTGTAAGGCTTTGGGCACGGAATCACGTGTGCCGGCTTTCATGTTCCAGGCTGACGAAAGATTCATGTAGCAAACGAAGTGAATTGTTTCTTTTTTTTTTTTTTCTTTTTTAGAATTAGTTGTATACTGAGATCTTCAGACGGGAACTGTCTAGCTCTGCCGCAAAATCTGACCTGTAATAAAAGGTTGCTGTCAAGCCTAAAAAATGGCTGTAAATGCCATTTACAAGAAACTAGCACGTCATAAAATCCGACAAAGAAATGGACGGCACAAACAAGAAAAACGAAGAAAATCAACATCAAGTCGTCAGCAACATTACAAGTTACTTTGTGAGCCAACCGAGGTAGTCGGCAACAATCAAAGTTACCATGCTGCCAAGATATTGGTTAGCGAACATGTCAGCCAGCTGTGTGTAAGTGAACTTACGCATGAGGCGCAATGCGGACGTAGTATGTACCGAAACCACGGTAGAATCGCAGGACACCCTCTTGCTTAGCTACTTTGGAAAAGCAGTCTGCCATTCCCTTGTACGGCAACTTTCCATCAGGTCCCTTTTGCTGCTTCTGTAGTCGCGTCTTGACAAAGTCAAAGGGTAAGCTAAAGAAGGAAGCAAAGAATCCAGCCGTGGCACTCGCGGTGAGAGTCTGGATCCGGGGAGACAGATCCGTCTTTTGCTTCAGCTGAGCCTTGGCTTCGCTGAAGAAGGCGAGCTGACCAAAATTGAGGGCCATGGCTCGGACGACAGTGGGAGCCGCACCAGCCCACAGTGCACCAACACCTTCACTTTTGGCGATGGATGACAGAGCATCAATGACGGATTTGTAGTTCTTTCGCTCGGCAAGAGGCTTCAATCCGTCACTCTGCATGCGAATGAGGGCAAGGTCAGCCGGGTTTCCAATCATGGCGGCGAGAGCGCCGGCAGAGAGACCAGCAGTGGCGCGCTCCTTGAAACCAACAGTTCGGCCTTCAGCCTTGGCTTGGGATCCCAGTGAGCCCATGAAGGTGTCGAAGAAACCCAGACGAGCTGTAGTATATACCGCTTGACGCAAAAGTCCAGCCGACAGACCAGTGTACAAGTCTGAAAACTTGCCACTGGCCACGATTTGACGAGCAACAGCAATCGGGCTCGGTTTTGGACCTGATGCAGTGCCTTCGCCAGCGAGCTGGATGCGGACTTTGACCATGTCGACGGGCTGAATGACTGTGGTGGCCACCATGCCACTGATACCGCCGTTGATGAATGGAAGAGCTGCCACCATGTACGGAGTATGGATAAATCTCGAAATCCCAGCAACAGTGTCGCTCTTCATCATCTCAGAACTCCTCGATCGGGCGGACTCGGCCGCTTGTTTCAAGGGCCCGGTAGTCATGATGAGTGTTGGATTGGTTGCGGGCTTTACGAGAGAGATTTGCGGTTCAGTCGTCGAAGTCTGCATTTGGAGAACTGTTAGTCAATACGGGAGATGGGTCTGATGCAAGAATGGGAGATAAGACTAGGAGGAGGAGAGAATCATGTATGAGACGAAACGTGCCGGATGCGACCGAGCCGTCACAAACCCTTGGCATCACGGCATTGTCTCGAGGCAGCCCAACAAGCCACGTTTGGCCGCCGAAACGACTAGACAGTTGTTGAGGACTGCGAAAACGGAGCCTGGAGGCTGAAGCGTATCCTTCTTTGATGCGGCTCTCATTTACAACTCGTGTGTAATGTGGATTCGTGATGGGATCCGCCCGCCGGCAGCAATCGGAACATGGAACAGGACCGGGCAAGTTGTGAGATGGAGCTTACCTTACAGAATGGCTGGCAGAGAGCTCAACGAATGGTAACGTCACGGCAGGTCTCTATCAATAGTAGGGCAAATCTTAGCTCTTTGTAATGACGGACAGGCCAAGTTGGACCTTGCCATGGGCCGCTCGATGCGGCGGAGCCCTGTGTAATAGAAAAGGTGAAGACGTACGCACTGGTATAAGTGAAGTAAGTTGAGTCGGTGCTCTTTTCTTGATTCTGGACAGCGAATTCTTTATTTTGTTGCAAAACTGTCTGCTATTGGGAAGCGAGCAGGCAGGGCTAGTCGGTCGTTTAAGTGTGAAGCTAATAACAATACAGCTTCGAGGCTGCCAGGGAAGCTCAATGGAAGACGAGTTCAGAGATTTGGAGGAGCGCTCGCAGCGACAAGGAAAAAGTGACTCGAGAGGGTATTTAGAAATCAGGTGTTGAAAAATCTAGAATTCAACGTGTCGCAACATGATTAGGGACGAGGAGGGGTCGGGAATGAGGAGAAAGCAGGTGCGTGCCAGGCTGCCAGCTGGCTGGCCGTTGATCAGTGACAAGTGCGCGCGCATTGGATTGGGAGAGCTGATGCCGAACCACCGCGCCGTGGCGATCCGGAAACCCTCCTTCACTCTGATCTAAAAACAACAAGAGGGCCAGTAGAGAGTACACGGACGATACATGCAAGCGGCAAAGGCAGGCAATGAAAGAAAAACCAACTAGTGGAATGGCCACCAAGTCGCCTTGGAGTTCTGGCCAGTCACCTGTCACGGATTATCAGTCTGAGATGGTGTGCAAGTGTGGAGGGTGGCAGCCACGACGCTCCAAGCCCGTTTTGAGACTGCGGGGTTGAGAGCAAGTGATAAACATGGTCTTTTCTAGCACACCATCTTTTTTTCTTGCGTGCCTTGGGCTTGTTTTCGTCGCCATCATTGCTACCTATTCCTGTCTCCTGGCCTGGCCTGGACGACGCCGCTGCTTTGACGGTCCCCTCAATCTTTCCCCGAATCTTTTCCCCATCGGCAGGCAAAATGCAGTAGCAAAATGCTTATTTACGATCATCAGGCACCAGATATACCGTGTCAAGTGTCGCGATGCTCTCACGGGTTTTGCTGGTGCCGCGGCTGCCTCGTACACGCCTTACCACTCACAGCGTCCTGTCTTGGGTGGCCATTTTCTGCAAAAGCCGACGCATTATTACACAGAGAAAACGGAGCTGCTGCACCGGGTTGTTGCCTGTGAGATACAACCATGCGACCGCCATATTGCATTGGTAGCGACGTGATGGACGGACTAGTCTGGGCATGGCTTCCGGTAGTTGGTATTCTAGACCTGGCTCGGCTGGGCAACAAAGGCCAAGTAAGTTTGGGGTACATTCATGGTACAGATCAAGTACGTAGCTGCATAATTGCTCTATTATTATTGCAAAGCACATGTATTTGTGTCGTCTTCTCCGCACTTTAGAAGCTTCAATAGTTAGTTCCTTGCTTCTTCCAGCGACTGCGCTGTCCTAGCTGTCCACCTCGCACTCGCCGCGACGACAACTCCGTCTCCAGACAAGCCATTCAAAATGGCCTGGACCGACGACTGCCGTCGAGCAAATGTATTATTGATGGGTCCGATCGCCTCGTGGAAGGCTGGGTCAGCACTGTGAATTCGATAGGCTCCCCGTCGTGCGGGGGTTCCTCGCTGCTGACTGGCTCATGACAGCTCCGCTGCAGCGCAAGGCTGGGGGGTGAGCTGCAGCTGTTGATGGAGCAGTACCTACTCCAGACGACGGTTTTACTGCAACCATTACACTTGAGAGCTGGCTGAGACTTAACAGGAAATCAATTTATACCGTGTCGTCATACGCCGTGAAATGCCCGTCAACCCGACATGTGCCAGGCTTCTACTGGCATCCCAAAACAGGCCGACTTTTCTCTGCCACCAGTACAAGCAGCACGTATGCCGAATTGCAAACGGCCGAAAGCTGTGGCTTGACGCCTCTACGCGACTTTACCGTGAATCATCACGACCCAAGTCGGAAAAAGTCGCCATGCAACGAACCTAGCGTTAATAATAAATGGAAAGGATAAATAAAGATTGTTTTTTGCATCAATGGCCGAGACCGCTTCCAAGAGCGGAATTAAACTTTGATCCGGGAGCAATCGCTTGAGCCATGGAACTGTACCCGTACCCATCGGGCCATCGCGCTCCATCTCCTGCTGTCGTCAGAACTTTATCAAACCGTGATTGAACTAGCTAGTTAAGTTGCGGGCGTCAAACAATCTCCTTGTCCGGAGAAAATTCCACCACCGAAACTCGAGCCGACAACGGCGTGCGGCGAGAAGCGGCTATTCGCGTCATAAGCTCAACCCAATACTCGGGCTACAAGACTACTTATCGATGGAAAGAAAGCTTACGCAGCATTCCTGCGGGATTTTTTCCTGTATTGATGCGCCGCCTTTTACTTTAGAATATCATGCGCATGGCGAACTAGCCAAGATGCTCTATAGGGTATTCCGATACTTGCACTTTCCAAATTTGCCATATAATGATATATCTCAGCAACTGAAGAGCATAGATGGCCAAAAAAAACCAAGTCGAAATCATTCAATACTCAGGGCAATAATAATGACACTTTTTCAATTTAATGACACGGGTTCTGCATATGGGCTTGCTGAGAATGTTGGGGTAACGCACAACAGGTTTTTGAGCCAACGACATACCGGCACTCTCACGCGAAAGGTCAGGCAAAACTAGAGATGCCATAGTCATATAAAAGGCAAGCAAATAGGTGTTGAAACTCTGGCAAAAACTCAAAATGCCTAAACATGCATTTCGGTCGCAATGGCAATAAATGCTGCACCTCAAGGCCGCTCCAGCGAAGCCCCACTGTACTGGACCCCGATCGGCATCGCAAAGCTCAAGAAAAAAAAAGTTGGCGGTTGATCAGAGACCATTGACGTCAATTCTTCCGCCAAACAGACGAGACCCAACACGAAATCGAGGCGCCACTTGCCAGATAGATCTGCTTCGTCAAATTCAAGCAGCTTTTCTCCAAATTCGCAAATTCCTGCGATATGGCCAAGAGGAAGAGAGCAGCCGACTCCTTGTCCCTCAGTCACCTGGATAAGCTCCAAGAAGATCTTTCTCGCGCGCTCAAGGAGGCCAAGGGCTTCGAACGCCAGCGTATGAGCAAGAGACAGCGCGATTGTGTTAAAGATCCGGAGAAGAAAGCGGCACTTGAGAGAGACATCAACGTACTCAAGGTGTGAACAAGTACAGCCCTATATGATGTATGCGCAATAACGTTGCTGACCAGGGTTCATGTTACAGTCATTGGACCTACATCAGACGGCGCGAGCGCACCTTTATTCTTCGCTGCTTAAGATTAAATCGATTGCAAACCACGAAAATCTCCCCGCAGAGCTCAAGAAGGGAGTTGCGAAACCAGAACTGGCCGAAGACGAGCGGCTGGTGCTCCACAACGTCACCAGCGGCCTCTACAATCGCGACGGCGTCAAGAAGGCTGTCGACAAGGCCATTGCATTTGTCTGCGAGGCGCTCGACATTCCTGTTCCACAAAAGGGCGCAAAGGGCAAGCGTGAGCGGAAAACAAAGACCGGAAACGCCCAAGAAGCCGAGCCAGTGCCAGTAACGACCGACCAGAACACGGCCCCCGTGGACGATGAGGACGAGACCGATTTTGAAGGCTTTAGCGACGACGATGATGCTGGTGAGGACGCGGAACCGGCTGTACAAGATCTCGACAGCGACGCAGAAGTCACCCAAGAAAATGACATTTCGGCTCTGGACGGCTTGCTGGGCAGTTCCTCCGACGAGGACGAGGACGACGATGAGGAGCGCGCCCGCCTGTGGGAAAAGTACCGCGGGAAAGAAACGGTCAATCTCGACGACATTTCTCTGTCTGGCGGTGACTCTGAACCCGACGACGCAGTCGACAACGATGACGACGACGACGACGAGCCTCGTACCAAACCCGCAAACGCCGGCAAAAAGGTCACCTCTCGCGGCGTCTCCCTCTCATCCTCTCCCGAGCCGCAACGAAAGCGCTCCAAAAAAGCAACCTCCGCCACCGCCGCCGGCCGACCCACCGACTCGACGTTCCTGCCGTCTCTCATGGGCGGCTACGTGTCCGGGTCCGAGTCGGCGTCAGACGTTGACGTCGCGCCCGCCAAGAAGCGCCGGGGCCAGCAGGCCCGCCGCGCCATCTGGGCGCAAAAGTACGGCAGCGGCGCCAAACACCTCCAGGACACGGGCAGAAACAAGGGCCGCCGCGGCCGCGACGACGGCTGGGATATGAAGCGTGGCGCCGTCGACGCCGGCGACAGCAGGACGCCGTGGAAAAAGGGCGTCAAGAACCCGTTCTCGTCCGGCGGCGGCGGCGGCGGGGTTGACAGATCGCAGCAACACCGGGAGGAGACGAGACGACCGCCGCCACCGCTGAAGAAGCGTGACGATCAAGGTCCTTTGCATCCTAGCTGGGAGGCGCGGAAAAAGGCAAAGGAGTCGCAAAAGGCTGCGTCTTTTGCGGGATCAAAGGTTGTTTTTGATTAGAGTCTGCATAGGGACAACGGCGTTTGTAGGAAAACTGTTATGCATAGGGACACTTTAGATTTCTCGCCATGATCAATGCTATTTACATGATAGATTGCGGTTCCATTCTTCTGTGAGCTCATGGTGCCTACGGTTGGCAAAGCGGCGTAATCGACTTGATCCAGCTACCATTTCCACAGGACTCAACGTCCAAAAGCGCTTCAAGGTGTCTCTTACAAAAAGAGGATGGAGCGTTGTTCTCAGCTTCACATGAAAACACTTGTCATCAGCTGTTGGTCTGCTATTAGAACGTCGTGTCATCGGCGCCATTTCTCAGAAGCGGGCTCGATCTGCCGCGCGCAGATCAAATCGAGGGCTGGAATGTCAAGCAACCGATACAAGGTACAGTTATGTACTAAATGCTTTTGCAAAGCGACATGTTTGCACATGCGCAAGCCCTGTACAAGCCATAGTGTGTGCGGGGCAGCCAGTTCCTGCATGAGTTCGCCATCCAGGCCTCACAAAGAAAGCCCTCCTTCAACTCACAACTCGAGGGCTGCATAAATTGCACCCCGGACACTACTTGCTTCCTCTTCTGCTTCCGCATCTTTTCGCCCATCTGCGCGAATTGCACCAAGAAGAGGCCGAGATACTGCTTGTCACGAGATTTTCCATACGGCTTGTTTTGTCAGCGGCCATGTCGTACGCAACTGTTGGTGCTGCCTCAGCTGGCACTCAACCCCCTCTCGACCATGACCGATCCTCTACCTCACCGGGTCAGAGCCCATTCACGACTCAGTTTGACGAATATATCGAATCCCTTCTGGACGAATGGAAAGTTGCTGGCTTGGCCATTGGTGTTGTGGACTCTGGGCGTTCTTACACCAAGGTAGGTGCAACACGCACAACTCTCGACATGAAAACTGCTGGTTACTGACATGGGGCGCAAATCAAAGGCCTACGGATATTCTCAACTCCCCAACGTGTCCGCTACCACGGATACGTTGTGGTATGTGGGCTCAACCACGAAGGCGCAGGTCGCGGCCACCCTTGCCCAGGTGATTGACAACCAGACATACCCAGTTCTCGCCCAGGGCTGGGAGACCCCCATCTCGTCCATTATTCGCGACGACTTTGTTGTCAGTAACGAGTGGGCGGCAGCTCATCTCACTCTCGAAGATGCTGCGAGCCATCGCACCGGCCTGTCCGGCCATTTCGATGCCCTGCCCAACACGCTGAATGAGACATCTGCGACATCGCAAGATATCGTACGGATTGTTCGGCATTTTCCCCTCGCGTACGAACCAAGGACTAAATGGGTCTACAACAACTTCATGTACGTCACGCTCGCCCACGTTCTCGAAACACTGACCGGCGAGCCCCTCCGCCAGACGCTGCAAAGGGTGCTGTGGGAGCCGCTCGGCATGACCTCGACGTTTCTGAGCCTGCGAGACGTGGACCGGTCTAAGCACGCCGTCGCCAGAGGATACTACTGGAACCGAGAGCGGCAAGAGTTTGGCGAGTACCCTCTTTGGGACGCCCCCGGCGTCAGCGGTGCCGGCACCGAGCTGTCCACCGTCGAGGATTACGCCAAGTGGCTCGCGTGCCTCATTGACGAGACGGCGCCGCTGTCGAGAAGCGTGCACACCGAGATTCGCAGGCCCAGGATGATTATACAGCCCGAAACGGAGCCCCTGCAGGGCATGGATAATAACCTGTACAGCCTCGGCTGGCTGCGCACCACAATCCACGGCTACGTGCTCCTGCACCACATGGGATCGACGGAGAGCCATGGTGCTAACGTACTCTGGTTGCCGGAGCTCAGATACGGCTTGGTCATCTTTCTCAACCAGCCCAACGAAGTGCGACACGTCATTGCGCGGAAGCTCATAGAGGATCGTATCGGTACCCCTGAGGCCAATCGTTTCAACGTTTCCAAATTGTGAGTTTTTTTCCGCACGCCATTCACTCTGTTTCGTCTTGTTATCTATCTCCCCTTTCTCCGTGGAACTAACCGCAGCAATCATCGCATAGCTGGAAAGAGAAGCTCGCTGCGTCTGAAAAGGCCATCGACAACGCAATCGACACCCTCTTCCCGCACCGACCCAGCCCTCCGCTGCCCTCCACCTACACGCTCAACGCCCTAGTTGGCGAGTACCACCACGCGGGCTACGGCACGCTCAATATCCGACTGGATGCCGATCCCAAGAACGCTGCTGCAGAGCGTATTCTCGTGGCGGACCGCAAGAACCTGGCATTCCCCGTGCAGTGGCGCTTCGAACACGTATCGGGCGACTACTGGGCCATCTGGCGCTACAGCTACGCCTACACGGCGAGGCCGAGTGCTGCCTATGCGGCACGTGTCGAGACGGCTGTGAATGGTACTGTCAAGAGCATCAACATGAAGCTGGCGGAAGAAGTAGCCGGCAGGGAGCCTGATGAGATTGTCTTTTCGAGGCAGGGCTGAGTGTACATGTGTCAATATGGAATTTGGGGGCACAAAACTTTCTTGAGACAATACGAAAACTGGAGTATGCTGCTTTAGATTCATGTAGATGTCCTGTATGCAAATCACGCATGTAAAATTTACATCTATGCTGCTTTCGAGGCCCGTGCCTTGTTATCACGGTGCCGCTTTTCCTTTGCCGCCGTCTTTCGCCGCGTCATCCATGACCGGTTGAGGTCGCGTCTATTCTCCCAAAACCATTTTTGAAAGTCGCTCGTTGCCTGATGGTCAGGAGCACCAGCACCGTCGTCCGGGTCCTCTTCGTCGTAGCCGCCCTCCTCCTCTTCTTCCTCCTCGGCTTCGGCCATTTCGGCGTCCTCGTCCATCGAAGGGAAGAAGCTGCGCATGCGCGCGGGGTGCACTGTGTCAGGGGTCGGTGCCGCGCTACGGATGTTGCGCCATTCAAAATCTTGCTTCGTATAGGGCGTCATGGGCACGGAGGGCATCCCACTGTCGACAGTGTCCTCTTCTTCCGCTTCCTCGTCGTCGTCGTCTCCGCCAAAGAAGCTAAAGCCGGCCTGCTCCGCGGCGGGAGTCGTGGTCCCATTTTCATCGGGCTTGGCACGCTTGTAAAGCGCTTCCAGCGGATGTACAGCCTTGGGTGTAACGGGAGGGGGTGGAATGTCAATCACCAAGGGTTTAGAGGCGGCGTGTTTTGATGTCTCCGGCGCATGCGTTTCAGTTTCGGAGCTATCGCTGCCTGAATCAGCGGCATCGCTTGCAGAGCTTCCGTCACTGGCATCAACGGCCAATTTTGTCGACTTTGGCTTCTCTGCTTCCTTCGATGGCTCGTCTTCGGATTCCTCCTCTGACGAAGTGTCATCCGAGGAAGTGTCGCTCTCACTAGAGCTCTCATCTTCAGACTCGGGCTCCGGAGACGCCACTTGCTTTTTCTTTGCCTTTTTGGGTTGTGGCTTTGGCATTTCCTTCTCCTTTACAACTTCCACCACATTTCCATCTTCGTCTACCCAGCCCTTGCCCTCGATAAATTCGCTCGCAGGCTTGCCCTCAGTCTCGGGAGCAGCCGACCGGAGAAAGCTCATGTATTTCGTAGTCTTTTCGAATTCGTGAACCGTAACTTGTCTAGAAGAACCCTTCTTTTTCTTCTTGCTGATGCTGGCATCTTCTGCGGGAAGGTTTCGCATCTCGTTGGGGGGCATTCTAGTCTTGAGAAGACACTCCTCTTTTTCAATGTACTTTGATCTCGACTGCTTTCGCTTGCTGTATTTTTCGGTGCTCTTGGTTTCTTTGGCGCTGTCCTTGCTCTTCTTTTTGTTCTTATAGTCGGCGGGCTCCGTCCATCCACGCTTGACTTTGCGGTCGTCAAGCATGACGCCGTCGACGACACCCATTTCGCGCTTGCGCTTTTTGGTTCGTGCCGTATCGTCGCTGTTCTTCTTTGCCTTTGACTTTTTCCCGGCCGTATTAGCGGCATCCGCCGGGTCGGGCTCGATGCGCCTTTCGGGACGGGCCTTTTCGACGCGCATCTTGCTACCCTTCAGTACCATACCGTTCAGCTTCTTCTTAATCTTGTCGGCGTCCACCTGCGGCAGCTCAACAAATCCAAATCGCTTCTCAGGAAATGTTTCAATCGAATGATAGGAAATGTTGCGGGCGTTGGGGAGAGCGGTAGCTGGCACGACGATCTTCAGCAGGTCGGCGTCAAACGGGGTGATGTGCAGGCGAACGAAGCCGTCCTCTGTGGTCTCTGGGGACACTGCGCACGAATTCTTTGGCTTCGTCGCAGCCTCTGCCGTCATAATCAATACCGGGGTATGAAGCGCAGACCGGAAGGGACTCTTTTGTCGTCCAGATTGGTTGGACTTTGTCCAGGAAGAGGATAAAATTCGACGCCCAGGTCAACTTTTTAGCGGGTCCCTTTTAGCCTTTGACAGCCAGCTGGACGCTGCCAAAACGGTCGCCCAAATCCAGTACCCTGAACCAAGGTACCAATCTATTGAGGTATTCTGTGAAGCAACTTGAAAAAGGGGGGGGGTTATCTAGGTAGTCTACAAGATACTAGAACCAGTAGGATTCCTTTTATCCTGCGGTCTTGCAGATTTTGGCGCCAGCAAGTTTTCATTGTGTCACAATAATATTGAGCACCGTCACACATGGTGACTATGTTGAAAGGAACACTCTGGAAAGTTTCTCTCTAGGCAGTTTGAGAGGACTTTATAAGTCTCAAGAGACAAATATAGAAAAACACCGATAACTGAGCTGCAGGAATGGAGCAAGAAAGATTTTGTTGACACCTCCAGGGCGTGCCAAAGGTGTACCGACAACGGGTGAAAGCAGCACAGATGGACATTGCTGAGGTGGCTCATGGAACCTCATCGGAGTAACAGCCCGTAAACATGAAACAACTGATCGTGACGTATTTTGAGACCAGAAGAAACAAGATACTCTGATCAACTTTTCTCTTCGCCAACATTACACTCTGACATACATTATCGTACAAATACTTCCACCATTTTGGAGCGGAGAGGGAAGACAAGGCCTCGTTACATGCGTCGCATCGCTAATCTGTGTAAAAAAAAAAAAAAATGCAAATTAGATAAAGGAAACGGCCCATGGGGCGTCACCAATCATTTAGCCAAACGGCTTGGGAGAGTTGTGGCGGAAGAATGGTTGCGGATTCTGCTCTCGCACATCCCCACCGATGGCCTTCCACCATACGTCGCTGCTCCATCGGATAATTCTCTCGGCAGCTCCCTGAGGTGTGGCCGCTGGGCGGACATCGAGGTAGAAGACTGGCTCGTCGCTCTCGTCCGCATCGTCAGAGTAGTAGTCAATGACGTATCGGATCTCCTTCTGCTCGCCGTTGACTTCGCGCGAGATATACCAGTCGTGTCGGTCAAAAGGAGGCTCGGTTCTAGCGAATGTTAGACAAATTTCACCCTTGAAAAAGTCCCGCCGTAAAGACAACGTACCCAAACTTGGACGGATAAATCCAGCCCAGAACCTGGAGCATGGCCGCCTTGGGCGTCATATCCTTTGGTCTGCCCTGGAACCGGATGAGGCTGGGCTCGGGCTCCTTGCCGTCCCAGTTGCGATCCATCTCCTCCTCGAAATGCTCCTCACCTCGCTTGCACAGCTGCCAGCCCCTGTAGAGACCGCGGTGGAAGCGCTGCTCCCAGCCGACAATTTCCGCCCAAGCGCCCTCATTCAGGAAGTTGTGGACAGAGACCATGGACTCGACAGCCGTGATATCCGTGTCCGCGTAGCCTTTGCGCAGCAGCGCATTGTACATTTGCTGAGGGGAGGGATATTCCCACGTGCCATCGCCGTCGCCCTTTGGGATGGTGGACTCTTCGCGTGATGTGGGCAGCGCGTGCGTTTGGTTGTGCGCCGGCTTTTGTGACAGGTCGGGAAACATGTAGTTGAGGGGGTTAAGCTGCGACAGGATCGACTTGTGCTCCGAGGAGGTTGCTGCTGGTCTCGAGGTGGCCGAAGCAACGGTCGCGGCGCGCTGATCATGGGGGACGGGGCAGCCTGAAGTGGAAGGGAGGGGAGGCGCAGATTTCGTCGCTTCGGCGCTGGGAATCAGTTTATCGAGCGACTTTTTATGCATCGGGCAGCCAGCCTATTGATGAAGGTCGCATTAGCGTTCAAAGTTGGGCGCTTTCGTTACTTGCACACGCGCAGTGCTTACAGGAGGCTCCATGCCAGCCAAGGCTGTCGGGTGGCCGCTGGACATATGCCCGGCAGCGGGCATTTGATCAGCCCAAAACCATCCCATCGTGAGTTCTGTTGTATACTGGGCAAAAGGTTGAAAATTGATAGCTGCAAATGCGCAGATCAAGATTGGCTGTCAAAAAGGGACATGCAGCGCCACCTGCGACTAATAAGGGACGGGAGAAATTTCTAATCTTATCGCGCCATGTCGGCGAGTCCGTGGGGCGTGCCGCAACCAGGCTGCAGCATCGGGATTGTTAGGAGATGCTTGTCGGACTAGCCCAAACACTAACAATCGGGTGCATTCTTGCTGTTTTTACTCCAGCTGGGTTAGTTACCTAGGAAGGTAGGTTTGCCCATGCACATGTACCTACGTCACTGACTTGCAAGTGAACGGCTTCAACGGCAATACTCGCAGCTGTCTGCCGGCATCCGCCGGAGCCCTCAACACACAACATTCCAGAACGCATTGCTACCTACTCGAGCATGAAAATAACGGCGCATACGATAAATACGTCGATTAGCCCATAGAGATGAGGGTTGAGCTCCTGCTCGGCAGGTTCACTGCCCGGTCGGGTCTTCGACAAGCACAAGGCTTCATACCGACGTCATTTATTCGGCTGCAATGCGCGCGTCGGCTGCACACACCGCGCCAGATACCGTGGCGCGGCGGCAGCAAAAGCAGGGGCAGCAGCAGTTCGATATTGCGAGCGTCGGCCGGCGCGGCTGCCATTGGCACGGCGACCTTTGTCGAGCTCGCGCGCAAGGACAATGGCGGAACCAATGAGACGGGCGAGCTCCGCATGCTGGAGCTGTCGCGAGAAGAGATTCGCAAGACGGTAGATGATGACGGCCGGGGATTGTCGCGGCTGGTGCAGGAGGCGCTGCTATTCATCGACTTCTACATTTGGGAGCCCATCTTTACCGGCGTGCGGTTCCTCCACCTCGTCGCCATCTTTGTGCCCGTCATCGTATCCGTGCCCATCATCTGGCTCGGCCGCCGCCTCCCGGAGCGCGACGATGAGCGCCAGGGCACGCTGTTGTGGTACAGCTTCCTGGTCAAAGCCATGGAGCTGGCGGGCCCGGCCTTTATCAAGCTCGGCCAGTGGGCGGCGTCGCGGTCCGACATCTTCCCCAACGAGCTCTGCGACACAATGTCCAAGCTGCACTCCAACGCGCCCGCCCACTCGATGCGGGTGACGCGGGCGACGGTCGAGGCGGCCTTTGGCGGCCGTCCGTTTGAGGAGATTTTTGACGAGTTTGAGGAGAAACCTCTCGGCGTCGGCGCGATTGCGCAGGTGTACAAGGCCAAGCTGAAGCCGGACCTGGCCTCGCCGGCCGACTCGGACATTGCCAGGAACAAGCACATGGCGGAAAATGTCAAGCATCGTGTCAAGACGGTGCTCATGAGCTCACCTAGCCGCGTGCCGTCGACGTTTGTCGCTATCAAGGTGCTTCATCCCCATGTTGAGCGAACAGTTAGACGCGACTTGCGCATCATGGGGTTCTTTGCATCCATGCTGAATGCTATCCCGACCATGGAGTGGCTTTCATTACCCGGCGAGGTGCAGCAGTTTGGCGAGATGATGAAGCTGCAGCTTGATCTACGTATCGAGGCGGCAAACCTGGCCACCTTTCGACAAAACTTCAAGGACCGGTCTACAGCCTGGTTCCCTTATCCTTACACAGACTTTACAACTCGCAACGTGCTGATCGAGGAGTTTGCCCAAGGAATTCCTCTCGCTGACTTTATGGAAAATGGCGGTGGCGTGTTCCAGCACGACATTGCCGACGAGGGCCTGGATGCCTTTTTGCGCATGCTGCTCCTCGACAACTTTGTCCACGCCGACCTGCACCCGGGCAACATCATGGTGCGCTTCTACCGCTCGGCCAAGCCCGAGCTGCCCGAGCTGCCCATGCGGCACGCGCCCGACGCGCCGCCCCCCGGCGTGGACCCATCCGACGTGACCGAAGAGGTGCTCGAGCGCCTGCGGCCGTACCGCGCCGACCGCGACGCCTGGCAGGCGGAGCTGGCCAAGATTGACGCCGAGGGTTTCCGGCCGCAGCTCGTCTTCATCGACACGGGCCTCGTCACGGAGCTCAACGCCACGAACCGCAAGAACTTTCTGGATCTCTTCCGCGCCGTCGCCGAGTTTGACGGCTACAAGGCCGGCCACCTCATGTGCGAGCGCTGCCGCCAGCCCGACGCCGTGCTCGACAAGGAGGTCTTTGCGCTCAAGATGCAGCACCTCGTCCTCAGCGTCAAGAGTCGCACACTTGCCCTCGGCAATGTCAAGATTGGCGACATACTACAACAGGTGCTCGCCATGGTCCGCGGCCACCACGTCCGCCTCGAGGGCGACTTTGTCAACGTCGTCATCAGCATCCTGCTGCTCGAGGGCATTGGCCGCAGCCTCAACCCCGACGTCGACCTGCTGAGCAGCTCCCTCCCCATCTTGCGCCAGCTCAGTACCCAAGCCGCGGGTGGTGGCGGCGATTTTTCCATGATCCTATTGTGGGTCGGTTTGGAGACGAGAAAGTTTCTGCAGGCAAGCATTGAAGATGTGAGTTTCTTTTCCTGCTCCCTGGATCGCAAAGTTTAGCATTCTAACAACGAATAGGTCGAACGATGTGTCAAATACGATCTTTTGTCTCCAAATGTTTAGACATACAGCTGTCAAAGCAATTCTATTTATTAGATTTTCAAGTGTAGCATAGAATATTTTCTTCTCAGACACGACAAAAGTGATAATGATCCACACGTCTAACATGATTTTGTCTTGGACCAGTTCATCAAGACTACCCTACCGCGACTTTATTCGATCTAACCATCTTCAACCTTGAATTGTCCATGTATAATCACCGATGAAAGCGACCACATTGCAGTGAAAATATCAACAACATGATATGTATATTTATATAGAAATCTATTTTCAAAGCGGGCCCTGCCAATGAGAAAGTCACCAGTAACTTGCTCTTGCCATGAGACACCAGAGCAACCATCGACTCCGTAAACCCAAGAGAATCAACACCATACATTGGCTAGAAAAAGTAAGGCGGCCGTGACAGTATAACGAGATTTTAACAAGTATGAGGACATTAGCCTCTTCATTCGGTTAGTGAAAGCACCCTTAGTCGGTGCTTGCGCTTAGTTCCATGGACTTTTCCCACAAGTTTCTCAGCAACGTGGTGGTGCCATCAGCCTCCTCCGCGGCACTGGAACCACTCAACCTTTCACTCAATCGCGCAGCGTCGTCGCCATCGTAGCTAGAGCCAGCACCGCTGCTCCGTATTGTCGTCACCCTTCGCGAGGCTGCGGCCTGTCTCGGGTCTGGCATACTTACATTACGCATATGTCGAGCGGGTGCTTCAGCTGCTGTCCTCCTGCCGTTGGCGAGAGGCGTGCCAGGACGGGGTATGCGCTTACTCCTCTCCATGTCAGGCAAGCGGCTGAGCCGGTTGAGCGAGCGGGCAATGGGATTCTGACATCTCCGCACCACAAGATATTCCATACCGGTCCTTTCCATCAGCCTGTTGACACGTGGGTCACGGCTACTGGCACCGTCGTAACCTGCACCGGTAATGCCAATTAAAGGCCCGACAACGCCCCCTACAGCGCCAACAGCTTGCCCAGGCTCAAGTGCAGAGCTTTGGCGCTGCAGGTTCAACTTTTGTTGCGTGCGGGATGTCTCTGCTCTTGGAGCGGTACTGCGTGCCACAGATTTTGGGACGAGGGCGCTATCATCGATTTCGGAAAGGAGTTGCCTCGAGCCATTTTGCGATAGGCTTGAAAACGATTGGACTCGCGGAGATATCGCCGGCAAGTGCCTCGAGCTGCCTTGGGGGTTGTAGAATGAGCCTTCGCTGACAATGCCGGACCCAGGAGTCTCGACAAATCTCGATATCAACCCATCCTGGTTGGCAGACGCCGAGAGAGACCCGTTGACACCATCAGATTCCGGAGAATGGCGCGGCAGATTGGCCTGCGCCATTTGGGTTGCCATCTGTGTGGTTGCACCCTGGGACATGGTGCGCTTCAGTACGCGAGACGTGAGGTATTCTTTTTGGCGTAGGCGCTGTTGTTCAGAAGGGGAAGTGGTTGTAGGCGGCTGCACAGGCTCACTAGGTGTTTGTGGCCTCGAATTGGCGTTGGACGCGGGATTGCGCTGCAAAGATGATGGCCCACTGCTGATAATAGAACCCTTTCGTGACATGTGCGGCGAATTGGAACCGCTCGCATCAACCCATTCGTCTTCCGGATCATCCACGCCAATGTTGAAAGTCACTTGCGATTTAGTTGGTTTGTGCTTGTGTACGGTAGTGCTGCTTGTATTGCGATGTAGCTTCTCGGAAGAACGGTTGCGCTTAGATACCTCAATGCTGGACCGATTACGCTTGAGGCTGGATTGGGAAGCACTTTTGGGAAAATTGGCCGAGGAGCTGTCGTGCGATAGCTTGGCTTCGCTGTTGACACGACGGTGATAATTTGGGCGACGGTTGGACTCGCGATCGCCGGGAGAGGTTGTGCGCCTGGTCAGTCTGGGAGCGGCCTGACCATGCTGTTGCGCCTTTGTATGCAGGACCTTGGCGGAGGGGACGCGGGCATGAAGCCGACCGCCGACGTGGTGCTGCTTTTGATGCTGCGGCTTATGGCGCTGTTGATGCGGCGCAGCTGCAGAGACGTCGGTGTGGGCGTCGGCATCGCGATGCTTTGATTGGCCACCGGGTGCTACAGATGCGCTGTCCCCGTCTCTTTCTCGCGCCATGGTTTGTTGAACAGGCTGCACTGACAGCACAGCGAGGAGGCGTCGACAGGGTTATTCGGTTGGATGGCGAGCGGCGAAGAGGGGGGTGCCGAATTTGTCTGCGGGTGCAGGAAAACGTGGACCAAGCAGGATACTGCGATGTCGGGGGGGTAAAAGGCAGCTCACTGCAACGCTCAACAAGAGGGCTGCGGTAGTACTCTGTAGGTAGTGAGACACGGTCCGTGGTGGTGAAGAAGAAGGGAGCAGAAGACGGTGATGGGACGCTGCGCTGTATAGGTATGCGTCACTGGGCAAGCGGCGGTGGGCGCTGTAACGGCTGCACGGAGCACTGTGCCAATTCACCAATTGGCGGGGAACCGGCGGGCAGGCGGTGGACAGGTCTCAAGATGATCGATGCGTGGCGGCGGAGTGATGTCGCGTCCTACGATTGTCGATGAGGATGATGAATTGACGAGGTGCAAGGCAGTCGGCACGTAGAGTTGAGTGACGCCCAGGTGAGTCCGGGCCTGGAAAGGGCTAACGAGGTCTGGTTAGGCGGGGCCACGACAGGCCTGGTCTTGTTGGTGATCAGTGATCAGTGATGGCGCTGTCGGAGACAATGGGCGCGTTGATACCTTTGGATATCTGACGACCTTATGGAATACGACAAATGAGTGGCCATCGAGGTCGCTCAAAGTCCCACGAAAGAGCCCGTGACGATGCTGTGTAATGCTATTATCGTTTCCAAGTACGCCAACCGTTTGGTTGGGACCGATTCAAGGCCTGTTTGACGGCTCCCCAGCAACTTGCGCTTGAGTTCAAATTGTTCTCATGAACACCCATATTTGCAATGCTAAAGGGAAAAAAGAAAAGAAAAAAAGCACAGATGGGTCGTAGTCTATTAAGCACAGCCCGAGACAAACCATCGTTCTCGAACCACACCGACTTACAGCAAACTATCACGTGCCCCACTTTGACCCAAGACGGTTTTCAGTTGCCCACCTTCCTGCGGCGTCGTGCACCATCATCACCTACTATCGTCCCGTTTTGCAATTCCTCGAATCGTCTCGCGCTTCCACCGAACATTTGTACATTCCATCGCCTGAAAAGATAAAATGTCTGGACTAGCCGAGATGGAGGCTGAGAGGGAGCAGTATCAAGAACAGGTGCGTTGCCGAAAAACATCACTGCCTTCACTACCTAGGCTAATCATCCTTCCAGCTTGACCTTGTCCTTGCGCAGCTACGCGATGACCCCGATAACGCTGAACTCAAAGCGCTTGAACAAGAGTTGAAAAATTTTGTCGATCTTCTCAACGAGAACATTTCAGAACTAAAGCCGAAACAGGCCCCCAAGCCAACCTCGAAGCAACCCTCGCCCCAAACCGAACCCGAGAAATGGTCGCGTGAGAACCATCCCGCCTTCAAAAAGACTGCACCTCCGCCGCCCGAGGACAAGGACGACACACCTGTAACCTACCAAGTCAATGATACCGTCATGGCCAAGTGGGTTTCGGGCGACAAGGGCTTTTATCCAGCCAAGATTACTTCGATTACCGGATCCGCTGCGGCCCCCGTCTACGTCGTTAAGTTCAAGAGCTACGACTACACAGAAACATTACGTTCGCGTGACATTAGACCTGTCTCGAACAAGAGAAAGGCCGAAGCGCCGCCTCCGCCACCCATGGCTTCGGCTTCGGCCGGGCCAACACCACCTGGCCTGGTCTCCTCTGCGGGCGCCACTACATACCCCAATGCCAACAAAGATGGCGACGCAGAAGTCAAACCGCCGAAGCCCAAGAAAATCAAGGCCAAGAAAGAACTCGAAGCCGGAAAGAACAAATGGCAGGATTTCAACTCCAAGTCGAGATTCGGAAAGACGCAGAAGAAGGATAGCATGTTCCGGACGCCAGATGGTATCCATGGTAGAGGTGCGTTTCAACGACGTTTTTTCCCGTTCCGTGTCAAGTGAGGTAAAGCTGACTTTCTTATCCTCTAGTCGGCTTCACTGGATCTGGCCAAGCAATGCGCAAAGATCCAAGCCGGAATCGCCACGTCTATCAAGTGAACGAGGATTTAGACTAATAATCTGGTGCTCGCAGCAAAATACACTTCTTTTTTAACGATGAGCATGTTTTTCGGCGTTTCGGAATGGGAAGACTTTCGAATGATGCGTTATGCAGCGAAATTCTCTTGTCACGGTAACCAGGCTCCCTGTTCTATTACTGCGGAGGCTAACTGCCATTCTGGCTCATCTTTCAGACTGCTTTCTCACGAGTATGTGGAGATTTTGAGTGAGTTACTGGATATGAACGCCCTTCATAAGCCTGACCATATTCTTGGGAACAAGCCCAAGGTACATTCTTTTTTACATTATAGTACATAGCCTGCCTGCCCTGCCAAATGGAAACATCAGTCACTGTTTAACGCTCCTGCATCTCGATTTTTGGCACAATGCTTTTGGCAATGTTCAAAAAGGCGGCAGCTCGTTCGCTCTCTGGTTCCGCGACCACTGTCGGCTTGCCCTGCTCTGCATCGTCTCCTATATTGGGGTGTAGCGGTATGTCACCGAGAAACTCGATGCTGTGCTCGGAGCACATCTTTTCGACCCTCTCATTCGATCCAAATACGTGCGTCCCCTCGTTGCAGTGCGGGCACGTGAATAGTGACATGTTTTGTACAAGCCCAAGAATGTCCACGTTGACAGCCTTGAACATATTGATACCTTTGACGGCATCTTTTGTAGCCAGGGTATGTGGTGTTGTAACAATGACGGAACCTGTGCCCGATATTAGCAAACATGCCTCGAGTGGAGTGCCTGGAAAAGTTCACCATCAAGTATGACTTGCTGTGTTATTGTGAGTTGTGTGTCACCTGTTCCAGGCGGCAAATCCAAAACGAGAACATCCAAGCCGCCCCAATCGACTTCGTGTAGGAGCTGTTGTATGGCCTTCATGACCATGGGCCCTCGCCACACAATGGGCGCTGATTCTCCGACAAGATAGCCCATTGACATGGTTTTGACACCATAATTCGTCAAGGGAACAAGCTGATTATCTAAGAATTGTAAGTAATGCGCCTTCGCCAATGAATGCGCTGCGCGCACTTTTAGAGAGCCTGGGTTCGCCAGACAAGTCGAATAATGTCGGAATTGACGGCCCAAAAATGTCCGTATCCAAGATACCAGCTCTGAATCCCAGTCTGGCAAATGCTAACGACAAATTGGCTACGATTGTTAACGGATGGAGTGATGGATTTCCAAGAGCTTGGTATTTACCTGCTACTGTACTCTTTCCGACACCTCCCTTTGCAGAAGACACAGCAATGACCTTGTCCACTCCGGTAATCTTGCGCTTCTGCGGCTTTTTCGGCCAGTGTGGAGGAGTTCCGGCTCGTGGCAGCCCCTATGAACGTAAGAAATTCGAACTGAAATAAAAGAAAATGCTCTCGCTTACCAAAGGATTCTCATGGGCCAAAGCGCCGACTGTACGAAACAGACGGCTTGCCGTTAGCCTCATTGTGGCAAAAGGACGCCGATATAGACTACGTATACGTGTTTTTTTTTTTCCCTTGCTCGAGTTGCGAAATATTCTCTACCAAAGTGAGCTCAGAGTCGCTGATATTCGACCCGGCCCGTGCCAGTAGAGTACCATGAAATTCGTCGATGGCAATCAATAATAATGCGAAAGGGACTGACCGTTTACAGAGTCGCGCGCTGAAGGACCGCCTGAGAGGCCGCTAACAACAGCGCTTCTATTTTGCCAGCTCTGACCGCCTAAAAGTTGAAGCATCTGGGCGAAAAATTCCAAGCGTGGGGTGAAGTAGGACTAAGCTTCCATCTCGAATTTGATCGCAAAGTCCGCAGAGATGGGTAAGCCGACGGGGCGCGCAAAGTTGTTCGAAAAATTTGACGAGCATATCGAGAAAGGTAATGGAGCATTTCCTGGACATAGTTCCAACTGCAGTTCTAACCTTGGGCAGATCATGACCCAGAGGCCGAGCATGTAGTAGCCAGCGATAGTGACGGCAGCAGCGACAACGAAAATGCTGGCACAGAGCACTATGTCGATGTCGGAAAGAGCAAACTACGCCAAAAAGGAGAAAACTCTCTCGGACCGCAATACATAGGCTCAAAAGTGAGCCGCAGTGCGCTAGAACAGGAGAGCTCGGACGAGGAGGATGAAGGTGAAGATGATGATGATGAGGAGGAGGAATACGACGACCCCGAAACAGCGGATCTCGAGGCCGATACAGCGGAGGCTAGCGATTCGGAAATAAGCAGCGATGATGCGCTCGGCGAATCGGACGACGAGAAGCTCAGCAAATTTGTCTTTCGCGGTAGCTCTAATCCAAGAAAACCCAGGAGTAACCGCGCCACCGCCGCAGACTACATGTCAGAATCTGAAGATGAGGGTACGGATCTCGATATTGAAGAGGATGAAGATGAAGACGTGGACATTGACGACGGATTGGAGGCCTTGATAGATGGCGAGGCTGAAGAAAGTGATGAGGGAGAGGGCGAAGACGAGGAGCCGGTTGAAGATGATGACGAAGAAGATGATGAAGATGATGAAGAGGACGACAAGGACGACAAATCTTCGGAAGCCAAACTAGGCATGAGCGACCGAACACCGAACGCCGACATCGAGAAAGGTGCAGCGATTCAAAAGCAACGGAAACTTTACGATGGCTTACTGAATCTGCGCATCCGCTTACAAAAAGCGCTTGTGGCAGCCAACACATTTAGCGCATTGGAGGAAGAACAAGAAGAGGAGGAAAAAGCTACCAGATCCTACAACACAGCCGAAGCTACTGCTCTCAGTTTACTAAATACGATCAGCAGCCTGCGAGAAAATTGTGGCGCGCCAGTGGTGTCGGGAACCAAGAGAAAGCGCGACTATGAGGCGTCATCAACAAGTGCCGAAATCTGGGAACAATTACAAGAGGAGGACAGGCGCGCACTCAAGTTTCGCGAAAAGTGCCTGGAAAAATGGTCCCGCAAAGTGCAGAGCGTCAACGTGACAGCGCCCAAGGGTCTCAACTCGCGAAACAAGACGCTTGTCGGCTCTCTTCACGACCAGCTCAATGATCCCGAGAAGCGCCTGGCGAAGCGCACACGCGTGCCGCGCTCGTGCGCCCCCGCGCAATACGCCAAGAAGATGGCTGATGACGAAACCATCTTTGACGATGCCGACTTTTACCAGCTGCTGCTCAAGGAGCTAGTAGAGCAGCGCACAGTGGATTCGTCGTCCAACCAGACGAGCGCCGTGCCGTCGGTTGTCTTGACGGCGTCGCACGAGAACAGGACGCGCAAGGTCGTGGACCGGAAAGCCAGCAAGGGCCGTAAGATGCGTTTCACCGTCCACGAGAAGCTGCAGAATTTCATGGCGCCCGAGGACCGGCGGCAGTGGGAGCAGAGCGCGATTGACCGCTTCTTCAGCACGCTCTTTGGGCGCAAGCTGGAGCTCAACGAGGAGGCGGACGACGACGAGGAAATGGATGACGTTGCGGACACGAACTTTAAGTTGTTTGCTTAACGCAATGCCTGGATGGCGGGCTGCAGGCGCAGTGATTGACCAATTTCATTTTCGGAACATGTAGCAACATTCTCGGGGCTATCGGGACACATCGGTAGATGCACGTTTGTTTATTTAATTTTGCATTGAGGAGTCGGAATATCTAGAAAAGGAAGAAAAGACATAAACATTGTAAACAACTGGTCAAGGAATCCGATGTTCCGCTGACTGTGACGTGCTTCCGCAGAATGCAGTGCCGGTCGCAGCGCTCACGGTATGATGCGGAAATTTATGGGGCATGGTTCTTGGATTCAGTGGGCGGCTTTCGTCGGTCCTGGGGCGGGGTGCGGGAGCATTCCGTCGAGAACAACCCCGCTACAACAGCAACGTCAGATACCCCCTTTTGGCCATGTAGTGGATGCGTCGCATCTGTGCAGGTTTGCTGCCTGGGGAAGACGATTTACTTTTGCATTTTTTATTAGTAATTACATTGAAATGGCACGCTTGCGGTCATCGCGCATGCTCAAGACCCACCCAGAAGCCTCTTTCTTTTGTACATTTGCTGAGTACCTTGGCGGCTCATTCTTATGGCGGCTTAAGCACCCGCTAACAACTTTAAACATGTAGACTCCAAAGCAATGCATGCACGACTGGGCATTGAAACGGAGCAACTACGCTATCTCGGTCTTTCTGGACTTGTGGCTGATTATATATAATTGAATTCATATCTGCTTTTTACGAGCACTTTGCTAAAGAATATCCCGTATCGTCACATCTGATATGGTGCTGCGCTGGCTAATGTACGCCGCCGCAGCTTTAAGCGCCCAGCCGCCACGAAATTTTAGTAACCTGTTACAAGGATGAGTCTTGTATGGTAACCTCCGCACTCATCTGTTCTTTGACTTCTCCACAGTGCCAAAATATCGTCGCGCTTCACTGCCGTTTATCGGCGTTGGTTTATCAGCGCGGGCGATACCAACACTGCCCCTAACAGTATGTCCGTGTGATGCTATAAGCCACAGGCACGAGCTGCCGCTTGCGGCCGCTATAATGGTATTGCCCTGGTAGAATTAAATCCAATTACAAGTCTTTTTCAAGCGCCTCAACTTTGAGCAAGGGTACTCGAGCGGCTCGGCTTAGAGGGCGGCGAGGGGCCGTCACCACAGTGGGTACTGCCGTTGGGGTGGCCAAATGGGGGTGGCCGGCCTTGAGCTCTAACAAACGGCGTGTCGAGGAGGGGCAGTTGGCATCGTTCCGCTTCCAGTTCCTGTTTCCCTTTTTTAAGCCGCAACAAAAAAGACTGGACATGTTTACATCCTTTCATCAATTTCGCACTCTCGCCGTTTCTCCATCTCTCAGATTATTCACACGCAACATCACAATGGCTGCTACTACGTCTTGGGTGCCCGCCGACGCCAAGGGCGACTTCACCATCCACAACCTGCCGTTTGGCATCTTCTCTACAGGCTCTGACAAGCCCCGCGCCGGCGTCAGAATCGGCGACAGCATCGTCGATCTCAAGGCCCTCTCCAGCGACCCGGCCGCCGCCAAGCTCAAGACCATTCAGGGCGCGGCGATCAGCTTTGCGCAGCCCACGCTTAACGCGTTCGCCGAGTCGGGCCGGGCCGCTCACAAGGGTGTCCGCGCGGAGCTGCAGGCGATCCTCGGCGAGGGCGGCGACGCGCTGCTCAAGAGCAACGATGCGCTGAAGCAAAAGGTGCTGGTGCCGGCCGGCCAGGCCAAGATGCACCTGCCGATGCAGATTGGCGACTACACGGACTTTTACGCCGGCTACAACCACGCCTTCAAGGTCGGCGTGCTCTTCCGCGGCCCGGACAATGCGCTGCAGCCCAACTACACGCACATCCCGGTGGGCTACCACGGCCGGTCGTCCAGCATCGTCGTCTCGGGCACGCCGATCCAGCGGCCGCGCGGCCAGATCCTGACCAACCCGACGGCGCCCACGAAAGAGCCCATCACCAGCGCCTGCAAGCGCCTCGACTACGAGCTCGAGCTCGGCTGCTTTATCAGCAAATCCACCAAGATGGGCGACGCCGTCGACGTCAACGAGGCTGACGAGTATATTTTCGGCTACGTGCTGCTCAATGACTGGAGTGCGCGTGACATTCAAGCGTGGGAGTATGTTCCTCTGGGGCCCTTCAACGGCAAGAACTTTGGCACCACCATCAGCCCCTGGATCGTGACAGGCGATGCGCTGGAACCTTTCCGTGCCGAGGCGCTGGAGAACAAGACCAAGATTCAGCCGTACCTGCAGGAGTCACAGAAGAAGAATGTCTATGACATCAAGCTGCAGATTACCATCAACAGTAAGCCGGCTCGGAAGGGGAAGAAATATCATGACGGCATAGCTTGGCTAACTAGACCCCTGTACAGCTGACGGAAAGACTGACGGCAACATCATCTCCGAGACCAGCGCCAAGAACCTGCTGTGGTCGTTCCCGCAGATGGTTGCGCACCACACGTACGGAGGCTGCAACCTCCGGGCGGGCGACTTTCTGGGCTCGGGCACCATCAGCGGCACGGAGCTCAAGGAGCGCGGCAGCCTGCTGGAGATGACCGAGGGCGGCAAGCAGGACTTTGAGATTGGGCAGGGCAAGGTGCGCCGGTTCCTCGAGGACGGCGACAGCGTGGTCATGTACGGTTACTGCGAAAAGGATGGCGTGCGCGTGGGCTTTGGCGATTGCGAGGGCAGCATCCTGCCGGCCAAGGCGCTGTAGATGTCAAAAGACTGGGGGTTGCTTAAAAATAGAGCATTGCTTTGAAAAATGGAAGGCTGAGTGAATACTGGTAGAAGATGTGAAAAGAAATTGCAAATCAAGTTGGCCAATAAATGTGAAATATTTAGCCCAGGGCCCTGGCAAGCTGGGAGCAAAAAAAATGTGCCGGCCGCACCAACTCGAGAGAGGAGAGAGGCGCACCCCACAGCGGGGAGAACCCTGTACCTAATGGAGAGCTAATAAACTTGAGCCACTCAGCGGATGGTTGGAATTTGATGGCCCGGCTGCATGGACGACATGGATCACGGAGACGAGACGAGAGACGACAGCGTTTTCGGATGGCGCAGATGATAAGTATCAAACCATTCGGATGAATGGATGGAAGCATGGATGCTTTCCGAATCCTGTCTCAGTCCCACGCCCTCATAAGTGGCGCAGGGTTTCCGCTACTTGGGCCGCTTTGTGGCCGCTGCTTGAGACAAGGCAGTAAACAATAATGACTGATATGGTGATACCGGGATACGATTTTGATTTTTTTTTTTTGCAGCTCACTGCCTCTGGTCGTAATGCTGGCTTTGCACCAAGGCTCCAAAACCAAAAAGTCCAAAAAAATTCACCCACGGCTCCGGTCACGTGTGGCGAATGGTCCCGGGAGCGCTTCTGGGGGGCGAGAGGGAGGGTGCGAAAGCGGTGCAGTGACCTGCGCCCAGGCAGGTCGTGGTCTCGCTCTCTCTCTCTCGTCGCGCTTTGTCTTTTATTTTATTTTATTTGTATTCTTTTTTTTTTAACCCTCCCTTTCTCTTTCTGCTCTGGCCAAGACTTGCAGAGAGCCGAAATAAAGAAAAAAGAAGAGCCAAGATTTCACCTAGCGAAGCGATTTCTCCTCTAGCGCGTTCCCATTTCTTCTCTCCTTCAATGGGCTCGTTACCATGGAGCAAATCGAGACGCAGGCTTCCGATTTGCGCTTCCTCTCGCAGGCTCAAGTTCCACTGAGCAATTCGCCCAGCGTCGCCTACGAAACACCCAGGCCTGGGCCGCAGCGCCAGCACCAGCAGCAGGAGCACGACCACGACCACGACCACGACAGTCCTGGTTCCGCGTCCTTCGGAGGCAATTCCGCGACGCATGGCGGCGACCCGGCAGCCTCTTCCTCCAACAAGAGAAAATCGACCGATGATGGCTTGAGCTCGGCCAAGCAAACGCGCAGCAAGCGAAATCGGGTGAGTCTTGCTCTCTCTCTCTCTCTCTCTCTCTCTCTTCCTTTGTCTCTTTCTCTTCTCCTCTTGTCGAGACGCGCACCCAGTATCACCCACCTCTGGCGGGTGTGTGCGCGCCAAGGTTCTGCCGGCTCGTCACAATCACGCCTGGCAAACACAAAGGCGGGGAGTCGGATGCCGGATGGATGGGGGGTCATCCGTCCGCCATTATCATCTACCGTCAGACTGTGTCTCTTGATCTGCCAATCGTGTCTCCCGGTTTTGATGCCTTTCATTTTTTGCCTTTCCGCTAACCGGGGTGTCTTATTATTTTCTTTTCTCGCTTCAGTACATTTCCATTGCATGGTACGTCCCGCCAACACCAGCAGTCTCTAATCCTCAATTCGCCTGCAACCGAGGAGGCGGCTGTTCCTCTTCCAGCTTCTCGCTAACACTTTGACCCCTGCTAGTAATGAATGCAAGAGACGCAAAATCAAGTGCAATGGCGAAACTCCATGTAAGCGCTGCGGCAACATGGGGCTGAATTGCCTCTACACGCCAAACTGCTGCGCAAACACCTTCAAAGACTCGGAAGAGTACAAACTCGTCACCTCTCACCTCAGCGCCCTGCAAGATGAAGTCGTCTCTCTCAAGCAGACCGTCCAGGCCATGCAGCCAACCATGGGAGATCGCTCTCAGATGGCGCCAAACTCCATCATGCCGCAAGGAATGATTGCCCCTTCACCAGCCCAGAGCTCCCTCTCGGGCCAGCCCAGTATCGGCCAGGCCAGAACTCCAGGCGTCTACCGAGGTTCCACCAGCAGTTCGCACATGATTGGCATCGCCCAGAATAACACCGGAATTACATACCCAGACCTGGACACGCCCAATCAATCAGAACCACCGCTCCAGCCGCTACTTGTTGGAGTCGACCCTATCCTAGACTACAGTAAGGATGAGATGCTTCGTCTCTGCCAAGTTCATGACGACGAGATTGGCATCATGTACCCAGTTCTCAATATGGGAAGCGTCACAGAGCACGCCCGGCATATCGCCACACAGTTTGGTTCCCTGCGCCAACAGCCCGCTGCCCAACTTTTGACCGACGACAAGACGCTCGAGCTCAAAATGGTCATGTGTTGTGCGCTCGTGGTTGAAGAAAGCGGCCCCAGTATAAAGGCCCAAAAGCTTTTTGACAGCATGGAATCAGTTCTGAATCGCAAGCTGCTGACCGACGACGCATACATTTCCACTCTGCCTTTGCTATGTATATTTGCGGGCTATCGTTTCTTGACCGATGCCGAGGGCTTGGCGTGGCGCATCATTGGTCAGGTGTGTCGACTGTGTCTGGAACTCGGTTTACATCGGTCCCAAGTTCACCAGTCTATTGAGGACCCGGTTGAGCGCCGACTAGCTCTCAACAGCTTCTGGTCTGCATATGTACTTGATCGCCGTTGGGCTTTCAACACTGGACTGCCATATGTGATCCAAGATGCGGACATTGACCCCAAGTTGGAATATCCGGTACGATGATACCGTCTCAATACCTCGGTCCAGTACTAACACTGGCCGCAGACGGAACACCCATATCTAGTTTCCATGATATCCTATTCCAAGCTCGGCGCCAAAGTCTGGACCCTCGTCGAGCAGCGCCGAACCTCATTCCTCGATAATGAGAAGCCTTGGGTGCAGGAAATCGAGAGGCTTGATGCCGAGATTATCGCTTGGTATGCACGCGTGCCGCCCGAGGTGCAAATTAGAGACTGGCATGAGGAGGGTCACATAAACTCTACGTCGTCGTATAATTTGCAACGACTCAGAGTCTGGACCTATCTCCGCAAGAACCAAGTGAGTACTAAAACAGCAAGATTGATGTCGTTGTGCTAACTCAAAATCCAGATACGTAATTGGCTGCACGCACCAATTCTGCACACAACCAACTCCATCATGGGCGCACCGCACCTCGCTCAAGTATGTGTCGATGTGGCCAAAGACACTGTCGCGTATCTGCATCAAGTAAACAGTCATACGGACATGATTCGAAGATCGCAGGCCTTTTACAGCCAATTCTTAGTTTCGGCGCTGGCAATCATGTTTTTGGCATCGACTCAAGCACCCGTGCAGTTTTCCTCTACTTGCAGAGAGGACTTTTACACTGGGCTCAGTCTGATTGAAGCTCTGTCGCCGCAGAGCCACATTTCCAAGCGTCTGTGGCGCATAGTCTGGTCTCTTCGCGATTACCTTGCACATCTCGCGCCCAAGCAGAGCAACGACGCCCATTCCAACGCCGCGCTGGGCATGATTGGTCTTGCCAGGGGCGGACGCATGGACGCTGCCGCGACTCCTCAGTACGCGTACGGCGGTCCCGGCGGGGGTATGGCCATGGGGCCGGGAGGGATGACGGACCCTTCTGACCTGGAGCAAAACGGCGCCAGGCTGTCAAGCCAGCTCTGCCACATTTACGAAACATTTGTGAGCCAGAACGGGTTCAATAATATTCGACTCGACCCGAATGACATTCAAACGCCGGATCAGGCTAGAGCTCTGGCGCAAACGCAGTTCTTCACCACAATGAGACAAATGTTTTGACGTGGGTCATGTTGAGACTCGGTAATTGTGTTCGAGACGCAAGAATCATTTACTGGCTGCAGGAAACCCCTTGTATTAGCCGTCTCTTACTAAATGTAGCGAATGTTGTCTTTCTTTTTGACTTTTTGCTCGAGCTGGCGGCGTCAGGCTTGATTTTGGCTAGTCGCGGCTGGCCCCCACTGTTGTGCATTTGCGCCGATGCCAACTAAGTATTACTTGGCGTACCACTTTCATGTTTTATGCAAATGATGGTGCATATGAATTCAAAGTTGTATTTTCTCACATGGGATAAATGTCGCCTGTGTTTGTGATGAAGGCGGAACGATTCCGCTGAGCATTGTACTATTTGTATAAGAGCTAAAGACCCGGTAAAACGTTATGGCCTTACGCTAGGCAGCGGAACAGGCACGCAGACTGCCAGAGACCTGTGCAAGAATTAACCAAGTGGTGGCTTTAAGTTGGTAAGTGGCTTTTGCTGATAAGTGGTAATTTAATTAGAAATAGATTAGTGCCTATTAGACTATAATGGACTATCGGGCATACTTGTCGACCAATCTTCAGGTGGCCTGTGTCTATTCTGGTGCAGGGTCTGGCTCGAGGCAAGACTGGCGCGGGCAATGGCATGGTTTAACGTCTTGAGCTGGGGTTTGGCGGTCGGGGGAGCGGCGAGAGCGGCTTCGGCTTCGGCAGTGCTAGTGGCAGAGGGGAGAAGAGAGACCTTCTCGCTAACGGTACGTCTAAGGTCCTAGAAAGTCTCCTTCACGTTTAGAGGGTAGTTATATACTTTATTTAAGTATTACTAGCTATAATTAGGGGGAAGATATCTTACTATTAGTAAGAGGGAGAGATAGGTAGTAGTAGTTAGCACTAGTTTTATAAGAGTAAAGTATATATATAATATTATGTATCTTCTAGTAAGCCTACTTAAGGGCATTAATATTCTTCTTAAGCTCGATGTAGTCGGCGGGTTGCGCTATAGTGGAGTCTGGGAAAATGACTGTGTCGTGGTCTTAAGGAGGGAAATTGCCTACTCCTGAGCCAGAGTTCTATGTGCCGTGCGCTCCCATCGCTCGCCACCGGCTGTCGCGGCTGTACTTGCCCCTTGTACATAAGCCTTCTTAGGTAGCTGTTCCTCTCCGTCCTTGAGTAGGTACGGTTCCTGACTTTGAATTAGAGTGAAGTGGGGCTTCGTTGCCATTTTTGGCAGCCAGGTGATGTGCTCTGAGCCACATCTGAGTATGAGTCATCAGCATCCCCATTCTCTCGTCGGAGAACAGCGAATCACAAAGTGTTGCCTCTCCCACAGTGCGAACAGAAAACACTTCTCTCCTCCAAGTTGGAATTATTTCTAAAAACAGGGCTGTTTTTTTTGCCTCGTCGAATTATATCTTCCGCGGCTTGGAATTATCGAAATAATTTCAAGATAACGACGTACAAAGATCACCGAGCCTACAAAGTCTGTCTCTGCTATATAGGTAGCAAAAGAGGCATAACTAATCATACTATCCACTTGAGTCACTTTGCATGTACTCATTACCAACTTTCGGATATTGTACAGGAACTTTGCACCACAAACCCCTTTCTGCATTGGTTTCCGACAACTATTGATTTTTCCTCCGCGACCATGGTGCACCTTGTCCGAGTGGCGACATGTGCTCTGAACCAATGGGCACTGGACTTTGAGAACAATCTGCGCCGGATCAAGCAGAGCATCCACGAGGCCAAAGAGGCCGGTGCTACGCTGCGCGTCGGCCCCGAGCTCGAGATTACCGGCTACGGCTGCCTGGATCACTTTCTCGAGAACGAAGTGTACGAGAATGCCTGCGACTCGCTCGAGTCCATCCTGACCGACGAGTCGCTGCACGGCATCGTCATCGACGTCGGCCTGCCGCTGCTTCACCGCAACTGCCGGTACAATGCGCGCGCCATTGTCCTCGACGGCAAGATTCTCTGCTTCCGCCCCAAGCTGTATCTGGCCAACGATGGCAATTTCCGCGAGATGCGCTTTTTTACGCCGTGGAAGGGCCCGCGGCACGTGGAGCAGTACTTTCTGCCGCCCCGGATTCAGAAGCTTCAGGGTAGCCGCCAGGTTCCCATTGGCGATGTCGTCTTGTCCACCATTGATACGTGTCTGGCTGCGGAGACTTGCGAGGAGCTCTTTAACCCGAATAGTCCGCATATTGAAATGTGTGTGGAGAAGCGGCGCTCTCAGTCTTGGGTCATTTGCTAAATGGAGTCGTAGGGGACTGAATGGAGTCGAGATCTTTACCAACAGCAGCGGTAGTCACCATTCTCTGCGCAAACTGGATGAGCGCATTGCTCTCATCTCAGAAGCCACGCGCAAAAATGGGGGTGTCTATCTCTACTCAAACCAGCTCGGCGTAAGTCTCTCACCGCAGACATGTCCGTGCCATGTGACGAACTGACAATTGATCCAGTGTGACGGTGACAGGTTGTACTATGATGGCTGCGCCATGATATTTGTCAATGGCAAGCTTGTTGGCCAGTCCTCTCAGTTCTCGTGAGCTATACGCCGATGAAAATCTCAAAAAAAGGCCCGGCTAACTTATTGTAGCTTAAACGAAGTCGAGGTCGTCGTTGCCACCGTAGACCTCGAGGAAGTCAGAGCGGCGCGCTTTGCTCCGTCACGAGGCCAGCAAGCGGTCCAATCCCACGAGTACCAGCGCATCGAGGTCGACTTTTCCCTGACCCATGACTCTGACTCTCTAGACACACCCACTCCTTCCCGCCCCCCTCGCTACCATCTCCCCGAGGAAGAAATCGCACTGGGACCTGCCTGCTGGCTGTGGGACTACCTCCGCCGATCCGGCGCGGCAGGCTTCCAAATCGCGCTGAGCGGTGGCATTACCAGCTGCGCGACGGCAACGATTGTCTACTCCATGTGCAGACTCGCTGTTGCCGCTGCCAATCAAGGCAACAAGCAAGTCATTGATGACATGAAGCGGATTGCAAAGTATACGGATGCGCTCCCGGATACGCCCGAGGCGCTTTGCAACCAGCTTCTGCACACAGTGTACCTCGGCATGGAGGATCAGAGTAGCAAGGAGACGCGGCAAAGAGCCAAGGACCTGTCTGCGCGCATCGGAGCATATCACCAAGATGTGAATATTGACGGCATGTTTCACTCAGCCAAGGACATCTTGGCCCAGGCCACTGGATTCACTCCCAAGTTCAAAGGTGAGCAACGGCCCGAGGAGCAAATTCGCCGAGACTTTTGTCACTAACTCATACGTACCAGTCCATGGGGGATCATGGACCCAGAATTTGGCCCTGCAGAATATTCAAGCAAGGTCTCGAATGGTGCGTCCAATTTGTGTCCTCCTGCTTATACTTTACTTACTCTCCTTATTCTAGGTACTGACATACCTCTTTGCTCAACAAAACTGTGAGGTACGAGAGCGGCCAGGTGGCGGTGGGCTGCTGGTCCTGGGCAGCTCCAACGTTGACGAATGCCTACGTGGATGTAAGTTGACAACTCGTGCGTCTGACCGATATCATACTAACATTCTTCCAGACTTGACAAAATATGACTGTATGCGTCTCATCTTTTCTCCTTCTCATAACAAGAATACTAACTTGGTTTAGGCTCTTCTGCCGATTTGAACCCCATCGGCTCTATAAGTAAAGTCGATCTCATCAGCTTCATAACGTGGGCCGCAAAGGACTTTGACATGCCTGTGCTTGAAGATTTCGTCACTGCCGTCCCTACAGCGGAGCTCGAGCCCATCACAGCAGACTATGTGAGCTTTTCCTTTTTTTTTTCTTCTTGTGCGGGGTTCGACAAATCTCTAACAAGAAGCAGGTGCAATCCGACGAAGCAGACATGGGCTTCACGTACAAGGAGCTGTCGAAATTCGGCGTCTTGCGCAAGGTCCACAAGCTTGGCCCGTACAGCTGCTTCCTCCGCCTGCTGAGCGAGTGGAAGGATGAAAAGTCCCCCCGTGAAATTGCGGAAAAGGTAAATCCCTTAACCCCCCGTCACCTTGCAGGGACTTCAATAAGCTTGTTAACACCATCACCCCAGACGGTCAACTTTTACGAATAGGCACAAGCAAACCGTAGCCACCCCTGCGTCTAAGCCCCCCCCCCCTTTTTTTTTTCTTTTGGTATGTCTTGAATAGACGTTGGCTGATGATACCTTGCAGCTGAATCGTACAGCCCGGATGACCATCGCTTCGATCTCCGTCCTTTTGTCTACCCGCCTGTGCTTCAGAGCTGGTCATTTAACAAGATTTACGCTAGAGTGGAAGCATTGGAAAAAAAGGGTCAAGCAGACGTAGACAAACAACAAGGGGAGAGTAATGCAGGTTGATCCCAGGGTGGCTCCTCACATGTGTTGGGCAAATGCCCCTATCCCATTGGCAGTGCTAAGGGAGTTCTGAGGTCACAGCTGGCTTGCTCGTGCAACATGCTACGGTTGCCGGCCAAGGTCAGGGACATTATGCTGGCATGCAGGGGTAGATGTTGTTCAGGTCCGGGGGCCATTATTTGTCCCACGCTCCTCAGCTTTTGTCCTACAGGAGTGTGTCATGACTGTGGCTGGGGCTCGGATTCTACGCCAGACACCAAAATTTGTATAGGAGCAGAAGCAACGCCATCAGCGACATGTAATACACCACAAGTGACCACATTAATAGCCATTCAAAGCCGCTTAGCTTACGCCTTATGCCTTGAGGCCTAATTCCCTTCTGGCCGCCCTTTGTACGCGCTTTTTTTATTTCAAAATCATTGTGATATCCTTATAATTATATGTACAGGAATAGATTTAAAATGCTAGTGGAAGACGTTTTTTTACACACGCGCACAGCTGCCGGCCACACCACCAGCGTCACTTGTAGGACAAAAGCTAAGGAGCGTAGGGCAAATAATAGGCCCCTCAGCAGGTTGCGGCGATGCTCGCTTGCCCCGGTTCACGCCGGAATTCGTGGGTTTCTTCAAGTAATCAATAGGCCGGCGTGGCTGGTGACGTCTCGTCTCAAGCGAGAGCCAAGGGTCTGCCCAATGATGATGGAATGATTCCTAGACGGCGTGGCGGAGTCGCCGGCATTCAGCTGTCAAGACGACAGGCATGGATTTCTTCCCGTAAGCGCAACGAAAAAACGGCTTGCTTCGACTGGCCACTCCATACTAGCGTCGGTTTGGGTCACCGAAGATTTGGGGGCTGATCGTTATACAATACGTATGAGACAAGCTGTAGAATGATGGGCAGACAGATCTGGGGCGGCGCCACTGAGAACCGGCAAAAGATGGGAAAGAAGCTACCGAGCTGCGTTATTAGCGAAACGTCGTTTGGTCGAACTGAAAAGCTTGAATACAGGCTCATCAGACACTGTCGACCTGACGATCGTCCCACGTGTGGCCTAGTCAGAGGGACTAGTCGGCAGGCCAGGTGCCGTCCCGCTGAGCCCCCGTCTCACACGTTGTGAAGATGATGACTGTGGAGAAGAAGGATAAGCATTACTGGTATATAAGACGAGATGATTTCCTGCTGATGATCTATGTTTGTTAAATCACTCCTGTTTCAAAGCTTTGCAAAACGTGTATCGATTCACCATGCAGCTCATCACTATCCTTGGTCTCGCCGCGGCTGTGGCCGTCGCCAAACCCACCGTCTACCTCATCCGTCACGGCGAGAAGCCTGCTGACGACGGCAACGGCCTCAGCGCCCAGGGCTTGCAGCGTGCCCAGTGTCTGCGCACCGTTTTCGGGGCGAGCTCTGGCTACGACATTGGCTACATCCTAGCCCAGACCCCCAAGTCCAGTACGTATATGCGCTCATCGGAGGCTTACTTGCTCGCCCACCCGAGGGGGCTGGCCTTTCGGAAACTAACAGGTTTTGGCTAGGCGGCAAGCGTCAGCGCCCTCTTGATACTGTCAAGCCTCTTGCTGCGGATCTCGGCCTCAGTGTCGACACCTCTTGCGACCGTGACGACCCCAAGTGCGTCAGAAAGGCTGTCGAGAAGTATAAGGGCGATGGCAACATTCTTATTTGGTAAGTACCTTGATCAACGAAGAATCGATGTTTCATGATATGGCAATGGGCTAATGTTGTTGTAGCTGGGAGCACAAGGCTCTGACTGACATTGCGGAAGAACTCGGTGCTGACAATGTCGAGGACTACCCCAGCGACCACTTCGATCTCATTTGGGTCGACAAGTATCCTTATAGCGAGATTAACGAAATTCAGACCGAAAACTGCCCTGGCATTTAAGCGTTTATAGACTGTACATATGAATAAAAGTTTCAATTAGGGCTTGTCGAGCATGTACATTCGCTTCTACTACCTCGTATGCTGGCTAACGCTACAGCGGCTCTGCAGCGCTAATGCATCACAGACCGGAACTATACTTTGCTCTGGGCGGGAAATACACCCAAGTCAATGTATGTATGTGGTGGGAACTTGGACTGCTTCATTTGATTTTCCGCTTCTGGCAGAACCACACTTTTGCGCAATTGGTCGTTCGCAAGCTGTGCATGGCTCAGCAAGAGAGCAGCTCTCACTTGGACAGCGAGATTATTTCAATACGAATATCAAGGTGGGAACTTGAACCTGACTGCCGAGCAAAAAACATGCTCGAGGTGAAATCTGAAGCAACATGCGTCTCCATCACAGACAGCCAGCAGGCCTCGATGAAGTCGATGTCATTGTTGCAGGTGCCGAGTTCTCTCGTAAAACGAAATGGCATCAGTTTGAAGTCAAAACTCTGTTACTTACTAACCATGATTCAAGAGCGGCACCGCGGGCTGTGGCCTCACGCCTGGCCACTGCTGCCCCAAACCCGTCTGTCCTTGTAATTGAAGGCGGCATGAACTACCAATATCCGACCATCGTCAACATTGGTCTCTCTTTTCCACACATGACGGCTGGGAGCAGAACAACCATTTCACACTCATCCAAGGCCTCTGAGCACAACGCCGGCCGTGACTTGGCTATTCTCTGCGACGGTGTGCCGGGGGTTGGATCATCATCAACATGGCCATGTAAGGCGGCGCGCAGCGCTCCGACTAAGTATGATGCCTGGAACATGTCAGGACTGTTCCATAGGCGACATATATTTGTACCTGAAAAAGCTCCGCTGCCTGAAATGGACCGTCCCGAGGTTCTTGCCCAGGCCGGTCTGCCGGTGGGCTTGGAGGGCGACAAGCGCTGATGCCTGAACAAGAGATGATACGAGGATCTGAACTGAGTGTCAAATACCAAATACGGCTTGCACCCAAAGACAACACGAGTTCCATCTTTGTCTAATAAGCTACTATATAGCACGACAGCCCCCAGCCTTAATCTCTGTCCCGCAAAGATAAGCGCGGTTGTGGACCTATATGCGAGAGCATTAATCGGAGACAAACAGGGGACCACAAACAAGGCAAGGGACACTTTGACGGCTTTCATGTCATTTACGCCTTTTGGTCAAAGAGGCTATTCTATGGGGCAATGGAGTTGTCGAGTAAATAGTAAACGTCAAGTCCAAGGGGCTCGAAAACAAGAGATGACACGGTGATTCGAGTGTCAAATACGGCTTCCAGAGATTTCTATCCTTTTCTTAGCCACTGTTTAGCACAACCGCTCGTGTCAATACATGCGCATTAAAGTCATATTCGTACTTGCTACCGACTTGTCTTTCATGACGTGCTTGACAATTCTGTCCACGGGTCTTTTGAGCCTATACGACGATATTGCGTAATGAACCTCGAAGTCGGGCATAATGAGAAATTGGCAAGGGCTTTCGCGTGTCCCGAATACACTAAACGTATCTATCCGAGAACCTGGGCAAAAGCCCTTTGGTGGAAGAATAGTCGATGCATCATCTGATCGAAAGAGACTTTCGGCTGTCGTGACTTGCTCCAAGCTGGCCGTCATGGCAAAATCAAGATGCTCCTCGTTTGTGGCTCTCCAGAGATATATGCACTGCGGCGGGGGCTGATGGTAAGAGCCCGCCATGAAAGGTACCTAATTTAGTGGTCAAGGGCGGTGACGGGCGGCGCATGAGGGAATGGGATGCAAAGTGCGCCCTTGTTGAATATTAAAATCACAAAATACTGGCAATTAGCGCATCCACTCCAGATAGGTAGGTACTGGGCACTTGCTCTTCTTCAGGTTAGTATTTTCTACTAGCATATCTGTTCATAAGGCCAAGGCTTAATTTATTATTAGTAATTAGCTAGTAAATGCTAAGTGACCATCTATCATAGTACTAGCTTTACTGCCACCACGGAGTCGTCAAATCCTGGCTAGAACTCAACGGCTCGTTAGGGCTCACGTTCCTTCCAAATCATTGTCCTTGGTTTCCCTTGCACCGTTCAGAGCACCCATCAGGCGCAATGGCACGCGACATCAAGATTCCCTACATTGAGACGCCGCTTATCAAGTCGGCCAGCTTGTCCCGCGCCGCCGGCTGGTACGTGACACACCAGCATCGCCCCCATCCCGAGAAAAGACGTTGACCATGTCCCCCGCAGCAATGTCTACCTCAAGCTGGAAAACCTGCAGCCGTCCGGGTCCTTCAAGTCGCGCGGCATCGGGCACTTCATGGTCGAGCAGCTCAAGGCGCTCCGCGCGCAGCCTGGCGCGTCGTCGGCGTCTGCGCACTTTTACTGCTCGTCGGGCGGCAACGCCGGGCTCGCGTGCGTCCACGCCGCGCTGACGCTCGGGTGCCTGGCGACGGTGGTGGTGCCGCTGTCGACGACGGAATTCATGATTGGCAAGCTGCGGGAGGCGGGCGCGACCGACGTGCTCCAGGTGGGCGCGTCGTGGCAAGAGGCCGACGACCACCTGACGGGCACGCTGATGCCGGCGGCGCGCGCGGCGGGCGAGGCGCCCGTGTACGTGCCGCCCTTTGACGCGCAGGGCATCTGGGACGGCAACGCGAGCATCACGCGGGAGCTGCTGCGGCAGCTGGACACCGCCGTCAACCACTACCCGGTGACGTCGCCGGCGGCCGAGGGCCTGTCGGAGATGTCGCCGCCCAACATCGACGCCATCGTGTGCAGCGTCGGCGGCGGCGGCCTCTTCTCGGGCATCATGCAGGGCGTCGAGGAGTTTGGCGTGCAGCACCGCACCCGCGTGGTGGCGGTCGAGACCGAAGGCGCCGACTCGCTGCACCAGGCGGTGCAGCGCATGGAGCTGGTCACGCTGCCGGCCATTACGAGCCTGGCCACGAGCCTGGGCGCGCGCCGCGTGTGCAGGCAGGCGTTTGAGTACGGCCTGCGCGATAATGTGTCGACGGCGGTGCTGTCCGACGCCGAGGCTATCCGCGCGTGCAGGCGGTTTGCCGACGAGGAGCACTTTGTGGTGGAGCTGGCGTGCGGTGTGTGCCCGGCGCTCATCTACAACGGGCAGATTAAAGACCACATTCCCGGCTTCAACGAGAACTCGACAGTGGTGATTGTGGTGTGCGGCGGAAGCAACATGTCGTATGAGATTATGGACAAGTACATGGCGGGACTGGAATAGACTGGATTGGCTGAGTAGCCTGGATCATGATTTGCTTACAAGGGTAACGAATAGAGGCGCATTGTCCTGGTAGAAAGTTGGAAGAGCAAAAAGAGGCGCAATGTCACTGATAGAATGTTAGAAGGAGGCGCAATATCATTTATAGAATGTGAAAAGGAGTCAAGAACGGGATCTGACTATAAGTAGACCAAGTTGCACCAAGTGAAAACGAGACTCCGAAAACGCCAAACAAGAAATAAAGAGATAAAGAACTGTCCACGATGATTACGCATGCTAGATATAACGCTTGGTGTGAATGATTCGCCGTCCGACCCTCTGCAACAGTCAAATCAAACCTTTAATTGGAAATGTACTTCCACAACGAGTCCCATACACTTGGACTCGCAGCCTGCACAGCCGCCGCGTCCATGCGGAGGGCCTTGAGGACCTGCTCGTCGTAGCCCTGGCCGGCCGGAATGACGGCGGCGCCCAGATCCTCAAACCCCATGCCCGAGAGCGCAATGTAGCCGCGCGAGCCCGTCTCTAGGCAGACGCCGACGCGCTTGCGGCGGGCGAGGGCGACTCCCCACCGGCAGAGCGCCTTGGCGTGCCCGCGCCCCTGGTGGTCCGGGTGCGTGGCGAGGACGCGCAGGTAGATGTGCGGCTCTTCGGCGGCAAAGTACCGGCGGCGACCCTGGCGCATGGCGTCGCCGAGGGCGGCGAGCTTGCGGTAGTCGTCCCCGGCGTCCGGGGGGCGCCAGTCGTCGCCTGCGCGGGAGGTGGTGGTGCAGCCCGCGGCGTCTTTTTTGGTGTTCATTGTCAGTTTTCTGAAGCAGTCTGGGAGAGGAAGCTAGAAAGGCAAGAAGAAAAAGGACATGACGCAATCGTACCATTCTTGGTGGGTTGCGCCCAGGAGGTTTGAGTGTCCCAGACCGCGGCGGCCACAATCTCAGGCCGGCTACGGTCCAACTCGTCGGCAGACAGCTCGGCGACCACGACAATTGACGTCTCGTCGCCGGCCGCGAGGTGGTCGCGCAGCACGGCCTCGGCGTGTTGTACGAGAACAGGGTCGCGACGCAGGCGGGCCGGCAGGTAGCTCGTCCAGGGTGCCTCGGCGGAGGCGGCCGCGAGGATGAGGGCCGCAATGGCGGGGACGTCGGCGTCGGTGGCTGGGCGAACCTTCATGCCGGGGGGAGACGGGGGTGATGTGGGATGATGTTGAGAGAGAGAGGACAAGACGAGGTTGGTACGTTACTCCGTGGATTGTAGACTTTTATATGGAGAGGCTTGCAGGGAAGCTGGGGCGCAGCAGGAAGCGCAATGGATGGAGTTGCGGATGTTGGATGGTATAGATTATTAGAGGCGGAATGGACTGGCAAGATTTCGAGAGGATTGAAGTGAGGCGGTGGGCGCGCGAGGATGGAGAGGTGATTCGCGCGGGACTTCCGCGAGTGGTGCGGTTGGAGGAACATGCGGTGTCGACTTAGGGCAGGGCCTCTATTGATGCATCTCGTGGTAACAGGTCATAATTAGGGGTGCAGGGCAGTTGCTCAAGCGCTGCGAGAGCCTAATTGTAGAGCGATTAGGGGTTTCGGCAGGTGAAAGTTTATGGGGTCTTCGTATGTGGCTCTTCTTTATTGTTGTGCTGCTTGATTCACACCGGTTGAGACAAAAAAGGCCTACATAGTGCCAATATTGCTTTATACGCACTGTAGGCTTTCGGAATTACATTCTGCGTATATCGATATCTGGCTCCATGCGCGCTGGTTTTGAACCATATCTATTGGCTTTGAAAAGAAAGCTATTTTAGGAATTTTAAATTGCTATTTCTGGGAGTGAAACAGGGTTTGCTCGTTGGCACAATGGCATTCTAATTTAGGTATCCAGCCTTGCTGTAAGTGCGACTGCAATATGAGATAACATGAAGTCACAAACGATCTGGAAATGTAATGGAGTCACGTGCGGCCGTGTTTTATCAGGCTGCAAACGGCTGCAAGTTGTTGTTCATGTCAAACACATCGAATTTCGACAAAGTATGGCTCGCCCACAACTCTGGGATCTGTTTGCACTTTATCCGATAGCGGATGCTCTATTCCCGTACCTTACACTGGCCGATGTCTACAAACTTCGCAGAGTATGCAAACCATTGCAAAGTGTTATGCTTCGCCTCCAAGACACACATCTCAACATTCACTGTGCGCTAAAGGATTTTTTTACAAATTGTGAATCTTTCCGATACAACCTGGGCAGAGCGGAGGCTCTTGTTGTAGGCCCGTTTGTCGTCAATTTCCTCGGCTATCGTCAGCATAACAACACGTTTTTAGACATTCTTGTAGAACGTGAACCACTTGCAAATAACCTCATACAGTATCTATGTGCGGAAGAAGCCTATCAGAATGTGGGAAGTAGCGAAGTGAGTTTCGTCCTGAGCAAGTCTGGCTTACGCTTACGCGTTCTATTAGGTTGGCCACCGAGTCGTGCTGAGTCGTCCAGGATTTGCTACCATGATACGCCTTGCGAAGACCGAAAAAACTCCAATTCACACGCTTTTGGAGTGTTCCTACACAACCTTGGACCTTTGTTTTATGTCGTGGAATAAGGTATACTCTATATTTCCTCTAGCCACTCTTGTTCATCACGAGTTCTGGCCGTTGCGGGAGCTGGATAGTGAATTCGGCGCACGCCTAGTTGAGCTTTCGACCCAAGGCTGACTACACGACAATTGGTTTGGGCTGACTTGGCGAAGGAGCGACTTGCCGGTCTGGGTATACGACGAGTTGGCGATAGAAGAAGTCTGGTGATGCCCGTGATGCCAGCTCTTGCCTGCACTGGATCAGTACCCGACTACATTTTGGAGATGTCTGAGTTTGACGTGCGCATTCGCTTTCCAGCCGGTCATCCAGTAACACGTCAAGCTAGCCATGAAGCGCGTGAACTCATTGTCACTTTGAAGGAATTGAAGTCGAAAAGCCTTCGTCATCGATATACAACAGCGCGAAGCAGTTCTTGGTCTGATTTGGTCCGTAAAAGGGTTGAGCGCTGGACTGAGGTTGAGCTTTATAAGAACGGCCGGCAAATTTCCCGGAGCTCCCCCTTCCATCGGATTTTGAAGTGCCGGCGACATGGGACTTTGCAGATGATCAAATGCTAACTTGGAACGGAAGCTTTTATCCCGGAACGACCCTCGCAGGAAAACTTCTCGCTGGCTAAATGCTCGTTTCTTAGCCCTTTCATAGAAATCTGCTGTGAAGCCATTTAGAAGAGTTCAAGTTTTCTCTATGCTAGACTACATTGCATGACACTGCCCTTGTAAACTTGTGATTTGCATGCCAATATAACTTGTAGGGAAAGCCTGCCTGCACCTGTTTACTTAATTAGCATAACGAAGAACCTGGGTAGAAAAAGCGAGATATAAAAATAATCTGGCGCACTGTGTGGCCTTTTCTCAGCACCCCACCGAGAAAGACATCACCCACTTTGCTTGCCCATTCTCGGCTTTTTTTGTTGTAGCGGGCGCTACTTGGCTAGTTATGTCCAAAACAATAGCAGTCGTCCACTAAACATCATTTTCCATCAGCACGCGTAAGTCCCTGCTTCGCAGCAGTTACGGGCTAATAATTGTCTATATCAGCATCTCTTTGTGGCCTCGCAGACCCGCAGAGGGGATCCAGCGGGAGGCAGCCCAGATGCAACCAATAGCGATCCCTGTGATGATGCTGATGATGACGACGATGGCGCAGCCACGTCCTTTTGTCAAAGCAGCGACCCTAACGACCGGCCTCTAACCCTTTCCTCTCGTGGCAGTCATTCCAGTGTCCGTGCAAGCATCGTTCATTGTTTCTATACCGTTTGGAAGAGGGGCCGACGGCAACAACGGCATCTCTGATACCACAAACCTCGAGCCTCTCGCCACCCAGCGAAAACCAAACTAATAATAATCCGCAGAGACAGTTTGCACCAAAAAGCGTTGTTGCCCACCGTGAATACCACCGCAGCAGCGAGACAGATCCGCGCCTCAGCAAAGTGAAAAACCCCTCAGCGACATGGCCTCGTTGGGGGGGTGGGAAAGAACGTTTAGATATCGCGGTACTCGCCAAGTACTCGCGCACACCATGCATCGTCCCGCTTCGATCGGAGTCACCCGAAAGAATCTCCAAAACACGGGGGAGGGAGGGGGCCCAACACAGAAAGATGCCTCATTCGGCGCGGCGCCGCTCCTCACTGGCGCGAATTTTTTTGGGGTCCCCCCTCACGCAGCCCCGGGGCCGCTGCAACCACACCAAGTTCCCTTTCATGTCGCTGGTTGGCTGCTCTCTTCTCTCGCGCACTCTTTCATTCCTTTTATTACGGATTCTTTTATTATAGGCTGTGTTTCGGTTTCGTCCCCCCGCCGATGCTCGACGTGGCCAGCTCGGCGTTGATCGACCATACCCCTCCCCATCCGCTCTCTCACCTGGACGAGACCCAACGAGAACAGACCTCGCCAATTGCTTTCAGGCTTGAAAGTTGCCATGGGATCCTGTCGGCCTATCCTGTTTTACGTGTTTACGTATTGTCAGAGAATAAATCCCGCATCTTCTGACACATGTCTGTTTGTCTTTACCGCCCCCGATTTATACGCCATGTTCGCGTCGTTGCTCGCACCCCCTTCTCCTGTCAACTATCACGTCAACGCTGAATATCCCGCACTGCCGCCTTGGACTGTCCAATACTAGAACTCAAGTTGGTCATTGTCTGTCCTCATGTCAGAGTGTGACCGAACCCTGTCAAAAGCTGTAGTTTCTACACCACTCACATGCAACTTATTCGCGCCATGTAGTCTATTATTAACCGACTAGTTATACCTGGATTCCCCCCCCCCCCCC